>JACEGR010006475.1:0-60352 GCA_014170235.1 Listronotus bonariensis | reverse complement strand
TAATAAGACTCTTCTTGGACCCCTAAATAAACTTTACCGATTATTTAAACGGCAGGGTTAAACCATGGTTTAAGAACCGTATAAAAGGAGGGGTTTTGGGGGTTTGAACCCTCTCCCCCTTAGCATGGATAATAGGAAATTTTGTGGAAAAGTCCTTTATTTGTAATGTTTTTAATGCATATGGTAATGTAATCGCCCCTCCCTTTAGTAAAGGAGAAGGAGGAAAGAGAACATTTTATAGTAGAAAAATTAGTAAAGTATGTAGATGTGTTTTGAAAGTATGGACTTTGTTTTTTGCGCTCTTCAAAATTTTTTGATAGAAGACAAGAAATTGTTGTTAGGAAAACAGATAAACAGATAGTATTTTAATTTAAAAAGAGGGACATTTTTTTATTTTCTTTTTTGGTCTTTAAAAATTTTGGACACAATTTCAAAATTTCTAAACTGCTGTCAAACCTCCTTCCCATAAAAAAGCTGTCCGTGTATGGATTCCAATGGTTCAACACGATTTCGTTTGCATTGATTGATTTCGATTTCAAAAGCATGTGGCCTTTTTCGAGAAAGCTATGTAGCGCATAAAATTTACTTGTGAATGAGTCCAAAGCCAAGCAAAATGTCACACGTACAAAAGTTTCATAGCCCTCTTAATTTCAGAGTAACAAGGCGATTATTTTATTGCACTCTATTGCACTTTCTGGTATCCCCTGTATCTTAGTCTACTGACAATTATGTGTCCAATTAATCATTATTAATACAACTTTTCTTTAAACTGAATCAAAGAGGATTTATGACCGAAATTTTATCTTTACGAACTTGTCAAACTTATACTGCCACAGCACTTTCTTAGGTCGTACCTCCCGTTAGCTAATGCTTATGTTTAATCCACTGTAAAAATAGCACTACAACTTATCTTTAAACTGAATCAAAAAGGATTTATGGCCGAAATTATATCTTTTACGAACTTTGTTGACAACCTCATGAACAAAATGAGTAATTTTCAACGCCACTGAACATCACAGTCTCTTAGATGCGCTTTTTGCAGAAGAAACTAAGCGAACCATTTCAAACATGCATGCAGACAAATAATTACTAAATGCACCAGACCTTAGAACGAAGCATTTAATTCTAATTTTAAAACTTTTATTACTTTTAGGTTTTGCTTTCAATGAGAAACCGTTTTTTAACAAAATTATGAGTTATGTTATAAATTTAAAGAAAATAATGAAAAAAAGTAGCATAGATGCGTATAACAGTGCCGGATTAAGCTTAAAGCCGTGAAGCGACCGCTCCAGCGCCGGGAAAAGGGGGCGCAAAAATAGGGTGAAAGAAAGTAGAAGTACTGGGTTGGGTTTGGGATGAAAGGGCGCAACTTGAAAATACGGGGACCTTTCTTTTTGCTCTTCAGTTTTCATTTAAACCATTTTTGTGTGGATAAAAAAGCGTAAAATGAGTAGATTAACGTGAAAAAGGGGTGCAAAAACGTAAAGTTAGTAGAAAAGAGCGCCTTTTTAAAGGTGTTGTTTTTTTGCTCTTCAATTTTTTTCCGGCCAAAGAATTAATGTAAAAATAATTTAAAAAATTCTGTCTGATGTTCTCACTTTTTAGGGGGCGCAAAATTTATAGTTTTCAGAGTCAGTTTAAAAACAGGCTTCGTCCGGCACTGATGCGTAAAGTTTATTTACGACGATTTTAATATAAAAAGCGCCTGCCTAAAAATCCTAAAATGGCAGAAGGTCCTTTAATTTACGCAGGGTCTTAAAAAACGTGTAATTTTTTTTTATAGACCCGTGACCATTCGAATCAAGTAAGTTATACAGGGTGTCCCTAAAAGTGTGTACAAAATTCTACTACAAATTACTTGGACTAAAATACAACGATCTAACGTAATTTACCTTTAATCGTGTGCAAGATACAGGGTGTCAAAGTTTTTATTTAAAAATTTTTGAAATAAATTATATATTATAATTTTGGTATAACATTTTTATTCTTTCATATTTTTTGCACAAAAAGGTATACTTGATAAATATCGCTACACGCAACCGTTTTTGAGATATTTCAGATTAAATTGCTATGTACAAAATTTACCATGGCATTTATTCATGCTTTATTTAGGCCACCTGGTAGTGTTCAAAAAGTATGTACAAAATGCTACCACAAATTCTTTGGATTGGCTTTACGGTCCGAGGAAGTTCAATATTTCTCGTATTTAACAAGATATGACAAAAGTTTGAAATAAGAGTTGTATGGTTTTTAAATAGGCGTGTCCTAAAAATATTTTAATGTATACAGACTGTTCCAAAAACAAAAAAAAACTTACAGCAAAAACTTTTTTGAGACACTGTTCACATCGAAATATTTTTAAGAGATGCCTATTTGGAAACTCTACAATTCTTATTTAAGACTTTTTGTCATATCTTGTTAAATAACAGAAACATTGGACTTACTCAGACCATTGGGCCACCCCTAAAATGTTTGTCTGCCAACGGTTTGGAACTGTTCAAACTGTCTGGCGACTAAAGAAATATCTCCTTATAGGTATACAAGTAACATATATAAAATTTATCTTTTATAAAATGCCGAAAGTTAAATTTCAATTTATTAACCTTTGGTCCCTGATACCTGCCAAAGCCACTATGAGTAAAACTTTATAGCCTACTATCGCTTCTACCTATGTTGGGAGCATGTATTGACAAACTTTCAGCTTTTACAAAATAATGTAGCTCTGCCGCTCACGGGCTCTTGGACTATAATTAACCTAGCAAAAGAATAGCTAATTACAAGCCTTATAAATAAACCCACTTATTTATAAAACGACTGACGCGACGTTTAGACGTTTATATGAGGTTTATAAAACAAATTGTTTTAGCGATGCTATAGATACGACGCGACGTGACCTACACTTATTCCTATATAAATGTCATTATTTAATCATTTCTATCGACCATGCTCGACATGCCAGACGGTGCTATTCCTATCACATGCATCAGATGTAAAACTGTAGAAAACCGTGGGAGTCGCTCACTGCTAACTGATCTAGGTTAAGTCGAAGCTGATTTGTATGCGGAAGTGAGGTTGGCTAAATTGTTTCGTGGCCCTCACCCTAAATAATAAATAGTTGAACTTGCAGCTTTGAATTAATTATCTTTTTCGATCACTCGCACGTGTACTTTTTTACGTACAGAGTGACTTTTTTAAAATCTTTAGTACAAGGATCTTAGAAACCGCTGCAGCTACAAAGATTAGTCCCTGGGCCAGTAATGAAATGGACTTTATGCAGGGGCGGTCATAGGGGGGGCCATGGGGGCCATGGCTCCCCCTTGAATGCCACATTCTTTGTATTTCATACATATGTAATGGCAAATATGGGCATTTTGGGCATTTAATGAGGATATGGTCCCCCCTCAGGGCTGGTTCGGCGGATGAGGGTGATCATGGAATTTTTTTGCTTTTCAAATGGGTTGTAATTTTATATAGAACAATAATAAAAGTAGGTGAGGGACCTTTTTTTGCTCTTCAAAAAGTTAAAAATTTGAAAATTTTGTTTCTCTCTAGGGGCGCCAAGATTTTTGTTTTTTGGCACCTCACACACTTTTTCTCGGCCTATGCCCCCCTCAGAAAGTGGATATGACCGCCCCTGCCTTTATGAAAAGGACACTTTTGAAACCTATTTGGGGGAGTTCCTTTTGACGAGTCCAACACGAATATTCAAACCGTCATACATGGAAGCGGCGATTTAACCCAGCCTGTCCTCCCACCCGATACATTTGACATGGACAGGCTGGGTTAAAGCCCGCTTCCCATATATGGAGGTATTAATATTCGTGGTAGATTCGTCAAAGGAACCTCCCTAAAAGGTTTTAAAAGTGTTCTTATCATGAAGTCCATTTCATTACTGGCCCAGAAACTAGATCGTTTAATCAGAAGAAAAAATGGCTTACTAAATATTTTATAACCTATATATTCTAATAGTATATTACATGACAAGTGTGGAAAATGACTAATTTCAGAAAGTCATTTTCACACTATTACTGTACACTATTTTTCCTACGACCACAAATTATTCACCAAAAAAAAAAATGAAAATTTGTCTTTACAAGAAAAATAAAAATCAATTGAGAACTTTGCAACACTAGGGTGATTTTTACTTTGTAACACTAGTGTGATATGATACTTTTCCTCACTGCTATATGATACTGTTTTGACAATATTTTTACATCGAAAATCACCTACCTAGAAGTATTATATAACTTTTATCATTTTGGAATTTAAAAAGGCCCTCACTTAATAAAAATTTTATGGTTTGGTTAGGTAATAACGGTAATAGTTTAATACGGTTTTCAGCTAATTTGAGGGTTTTTAAAAATTATTGATACTCTACATATTTAAGACACTCTTCTAAATAAAACGTAAGTGGCGCGCATATCCAAAATATTTCGTTCTTTTAAAAAATATGAGGTAAACAAACTTACGGGACCGGGGAGTGAAAAGGGGTGCTGTGGGGTAAAATTGGTTAAACGACTTAATGAAACTGAACATCACATGTAAAATTAAGTAAAAATTACATTTTTCCTCATATTTTTAAGAAAGAATATAAAAAATATGAAAATTGTAAATGCATAACCTAAAGTCCTAAAAGTAAGAAAAACGACTACTAAACGTCAGTTATACCATGCAAAATATGGAAAGCATTTGGCAACGTCGGAAGGGTCCTGATTCTATTTATGAATGGATAAAAGAAAGTGGATTCATAAAGTGTGTATTAGCCTCAGGTTTAATTAAGGGATTAAAAAAGATTTAACTAGTTGTTCGAGTACACGAAGACAGAGAGAAAGGAATTTGATCTATAGGAGTTTTTCTCTGGCGCTTTAGGTCGAACGGTCAAGCGGCCAGGCTGCCTCTATAAAGTGCATGCTCAAAGGTAGGAGGGAGATTTTTAATTTGATCTACTTACCTGACAACACTGTGCCACTGAGCGAGCAGTCAGTGAAAGTTGTTTTTGTGGTTATGTCTATTTTTGTTTATGTTTTTATTTTTTCGGAAATTTTATAATTACTCTTTTTAATATTAGAAGAAAGCTTATACTGTGTAGTAACTTAACGTTAATAAGATGATTTTCGCTAATTTGGGTTCTACTGTTTAAGGTAAGTAAAAAGGTTTTTACTGTCTCTTCAATAAATACGTCACTTGCAAAACCAATAGCAGTTTTTAGAATGACATCATAATATATATCACACGAGTGTTGTAAAGTACTTTGCAACACTAGTGCTGTGTTTTAAAGTACTTTGCCACACTAGTGTGATTAATAATATAACGCATTTTCAATGCATGAAACCAGTGTGCTATTTGCTATTTTCACAAGTGGTCGTAGGAAAAAATGTTTTCCTGGGTAGATCACTTAATATTTAAAATAGAAAAAAAGTTTAAATAGAAAACTCTTAGATAATAATCTTCTAATGGACATACATGGATATTGGACATACATACTTGTTTTTAAATTTATTTTTTATGACATTTAACCCTAAATAATGAAAGCGGTTTTATTGACATTATTATCTCATCCATTTCTATAAATAATGTTTTAGATTCAATAATTAAAAGAAAATAAGCATTTAAATAGAAGGCCATACATTTTCACCTGATTCTAAATAGGGTAAAATCAAAGAGTGCTCTACTCATAAGTAGTTTTTAGTTTTTTTTTCAGTTACCCTGTATAATCTGTATATCCTTCGATTAGAAATAATACTAATTGCTGCTGAAAGCGAATAAAATTTTCTATTAAAAAACAAATAAAAAAGTTTTCAATTTGTTGCACGTCCAATAAACTACCTGTATAAATACTTCTGTTTTTCAAAAAAGTTAATTCCGATACCGGGAATCGAACCCGAGCCTCCTGGGTGAAAGCCAGGTATCCTAGCCACTAGACCATATCGGATTGGTGATTGGTAATAGTTTGTAAAAACTGGAAATCTAGTGGCCTGAGTCCATGGAAGTAAGGGAAACGGTGCTTTTCCTAAAAAAATACAAAACATTAAACTCTAATATGCAATTAAAATAATAATTATAATAGCATTGAAGAATTTACGATGACGGTCGGAGACATAGGCGTAACTAGCCATTGAAGCTGGAGTGGGCCTGGGGGGACCTGGCAATACCCTGGGAGGGTTCCGGACGCCACTGAAACTTTATTTGTACACATATACCATATATATACATTTTTTCTGAGGGGGGCCTGGTAACATCTGGGGGGCGTTTTATGATTGTTTTCCGCTACAGCTCGGGAACTGCAAGTAACTTGCCAAGTCTAAACGAGTCGTCGTATACACTACTTGCTACTTACCAAGTACTTGGCAAGTACCGCGTAGTGAGTAGCCGGCTTTAGATAATTAGATGTGTAGTGAAAATCATATCTACTATTTTTTAGATTTAGATGCTTATATTTCAAAAACTATTAGAGATAGACATATCAAATGTTGCATTTTGGTAAACTGCTTTGCAATATCTTTGCAATTAAAGTTGAACATACAGGGTGTTAAATTTAAAAAAAATAATGATAGCCGTATTTCCGAAACTCCTAAAAAATACGTAAATATATTAAATACAGTATTTTTACAGCTTTTAGGAAACCTTTCAATTGATGACAAAATATACAGGGTGTTCTATTATATATATTATATTGTATATACAGGGTGGCCCACCATATTCGACACGGTATGTAGCTGGATAACCATGGGGTTTTTAAAAAGTAAAAACTGAAACATATACAGGTCGGATAAGGCCACAGCATAAAATTATTTGACTCTATACAGGATGTCTCAAAAAAGTTTGACGTATCAAATGTTATATTTTTTAAATGGAACACCCTATATTTTATGACGGTTTTAGATTCTACATTAAAAAATAATTTAAGTTTGTTAATAGTACTAAGTGTCTAATTTTATTCGTTTTTGTGATATTTGATTTTTTTTCAAAATGCAGTGGTGCAAATTAAATTAATTTTATTTTAACAATATAAACTCCTTAAACTTTAAAATTTGTTACAAGATTAGGAAAAATCTGCTTTATCATACGTATGTCATATCAAGATCATAAGATTATACAGGGTGATCAAAAAATAATTTCAATTTTTCAGAAAGTCAAATAGCAATGTCTCTCTTATTTTAAATGGAACACCCTGTATTTTTTTACACCACTATGATGACAAACCAAATGCTCTTTCAAATGGTGTATAGGTTGCCTATACCTATCTTTTATACTTTTTAAGTAAATTCCGTTTTAACATATTTTTATTTCAAATGTCTCTTAAAAGATTTTGTTCCCCTTTAAAATATTATAAATCTTTTCAGCATTTGTTTTTGCATTTCTAGGCTAACTCGCTTGTTTAATGTTTTTGTTTTATGCTATAAGAGTAACCTAGAAAATTGTTTACGATTCATACTTTTAAACCTTGACACTTCACGTATTGTTTTATGTACCCAATTCCCAATGTTAAGTAACCCAATTAAAAATTTAAATTTCCCAAAATGTATATTTTTAAAATTCCCAAAATGTATACTTTCTTAGTACTAGGTGTTCACATATGCCCTTCCCTCGAAGCGTTGGACCCACAACGCTATTAGCAATGAGCCAAATTTACTTTAAACCTTTTAAAAAAAATTAGCAATATTATCGAAAAACGATAGTTCCATATAGCTTACAAATATTTAAAAATCTAACAATATTTTACCTATTATGTAAATAACCGCAAATAACCTTAACTTTTCGAAGTTTTTAAAAATATGAAAAAAGTTTTATTTAAAATTTTTTCTAATAAATGTAAACAAAAAAAATGAACAAACAGCCTTTAATCCAAAAAATAATTAATTGACTTGACTTTTTCTAAGAAATAAAAGATTTGTCATTATTCATAAGAAAAAGTAATTTTTTTTTCCATTGTTAACTGAATAATTTCTAAATTTGGGATTTTCCCAAGTAGTTTTATTTAAATATAGCATTGTGGGGTACAAGATATGTGACACCTAGTACAAAAAAGTATACATTTTGGGAATTTTAAAAATATACATTTTTGGGAAATTTAAATATAATTGGGTTACTTAACATTGGGAAATTTGGTACATAAAACAATACGTGAAGTGTCAAGGTTTAAAAAGTAGAAATCAAACAATTTTCTAGGTTACTCTTATAATAATAAAACAAAAACATTAAACAAGCAGAGTTGCCTAGAAATGCAAAACAAATACTGAAAAATTTAATATTTAAAGAGAACAAAATTTTAAGACGGGGATTGATTGTTTATTAGATAAGAAAGAGTTAGTAAAGTCAAGTAAAGAGTTAAAGTTTGAGTTAAGTTCTCGTACGGGCTATCCCTAGGGATATGCCCGTACTAAATTTAATTAGTTCAATAAGTTAAGTTGGTTTTTAATGCAAAGTTAGTTGTGATGGTCCACCGGTCTCATTGTCCCAATAGATAGTTCCATATGGTACATTTGCCCAGTGACGTCAAGTAGTATTTCAAAATGTCAACGTCACATATGGTGGAGGCGCCCCTGTTCCCAGTGACCTTGTGAAACGTCGGTTATGGTAAGCTGTGCCCGCCCCAGTTCCAGTGCCCTTGTGAAGCGATAGGAAAAGTCGCTTATGGTACGCCCTTCCTACCCCTCAGTTTATTTGTGGAAGAAAATACCATATATATGGTAAAGGCGTCCTGTTCCCCGGAGAAGAAATGTGTGTGAAAGGACGAAGATGGGGAAAAATATGTTGCGTAGCGTAGCTGCAAGGAGGTAGCAGCGTAGCTACAAGAAAAGGAAGATAAGGTATATCTTCAGTTTTCAAATATGGCTAAATGGTGTTAGCCAGAGGTGATAAAGAAGAATATGGAAATATATTTATTTGTGTCGAAGTTGTATGGTACGTCGTGAAGACGGAGTTCAGAAGCAGCATGAGGCTGCATTAGCACTGGAAGCCGCAGCTCTAGTATGGGGAAGAGCTCTGAAGTATGGTCTTGAATGGTGGGGTACAAGACAGTTAAGCGGCCCTGAGAAAGCTCAGGATATGGGGAAATTGGCATGCAGTTGCAGTAACCTGATGTGGAAGAAGAAAATGGGAATGAAAGGCAGACAATGGTACGTGGAGAAGTACGGGACAAATGGCCAATGGAACGCACCATCAAGGACATGGACAGGCAGGCAAGGTGGACGCAATTTTTTTTATAAAGGCTAGTATAAGAAGAATGTGGAATATTAGGTTAATTTCTAAGTATAAATATAAAAAAATTGATTTTCTTTTTATGTAAGAGATATTTTTTTGTTTTTAAACTATCCAATAAATTTAAAAAGAGCAAAAGATAAAATAGAAAAAAATCACCTAATTAATAGTACATGTAAAACATAGTTAATTATTTTCTTTCCCACTGGTATATTAAATAAATCATTGAATTACTTTTTTAATGGTTCAACGTTTTGCTGACGAGACAAGGCCAAGTTCACTTTTATTGTTACAGGACTGGTCAGTTTTAAATAACACAAACTTTTTTTGCTTATTTAGCTGTTTGTGTAGTACATAAATATCTAGTAAACTTAAAGATTAATAAAAAAAAATTACAATTTATGAGTAACAATAATTAGGTCATTTTTTGTCTAAAAATAATCTTACCGTTAAAACTATATTTATTTAAAGTACCTACTTAAAGAAAAGCTTAAAAAAGGTTTTTAACAATTAAGCTAAAATCTTATTTGAACTAATTATTTCAGCAAAACATCTCTAGAACTTTTTAAATAATTATTTTAGATAATTTATCCGGAAGAATTTTTTAAAATTTCAAAAAAAAGAGTCATAATGTTAAATATAACCTAAATGAATTATTTTTTAGAAAAAAAAACTATTTTTACATTTTTTCGTGCATTTTTTTGAAAAAAAATTAATTGGAAAAACAAAAAAATTTAATAAAACGTTAAGATTATTTACGATAAATATAATTTATATAATAAGTAACATAATGTTAGGTTTTAAATATTTGTAAGCTATATGGAACTATCGTTTTTCGATAATATTGCTAATTTTTTTTAAAGGGTTTAAAGTAAATTTGGCTCGATTTCTAATAGCGTTGTGGGTCCAACGCTTTCAGGAAGGGGCATATGTGAACACCTAGTACAAAAAAGTATACATTTTGGGAATTTTAAAAATATACATTTTGGGAAATTTAAATATAATTGGGTTACTTAACATTGGGAAATTTGGTACATAAAACAATACGTGAAGTGTCAAGGTTTAAAAGTAGAAATCAAACAATTTTCTAGGTTACTCTTATAATAATAAAACAAAAACATTAAACAAGCAGAGTTGCCTAGAAATGCAAAACAAATACTGAAAAATTTAATATTTAAAGAGAACAAAATTTTAAGACGGGGGATTGATTGTTTATTAGATAAGAAAGAGTTAGTAAAGTCAAGTAAAGAGTTAAAGTTTGAGTTCAGCCCCGTACGGGCTATCCCTAGGGATATGCCCGTACTAAATTTAGTTAATCAAATAAGTTAAGTTGGTTTTTAAAAGAATGCAAAGTTAGTTGTTGATGGTCCACCGGTCTCATGGTCCCAATAAGATAGTTCCATATGGTACATTTGCCCAGTGACGTAAAGTGACACTGAGGCTGTGATATAGCTATGCCTATTTACTAAGCCGTTATTGCAAAATGTATATTTGTTGGAAAAAAGCACAAAATTAGTAGATTTTGTATTATCTGCCACTATTTTTAAAATTCACAGAAACAAATTCATTAGTTGCTTATAATGCTACTTCCAATAACACTTATTTTAGCTGAATGTGGTAATGATAAAACTTGTGTTTTTAAACAATCCTAATAACGCCTCTCGTCAGTTATGACGACATTCTGTGACCTATAACTCGTTTCTTCCATTATCCATAATCACTGTGTCAAATTTTTAAAGCAACTATTAAGGTTATCAGATGGTTTCTCCTGGAATATTTTTCAGGATTAACTCTAGACTAAAGTAAACCATTTCTTTCACATCCTACCAGTATTATATCATCTTGTTGGAGAAGAGGGGTTTTTATTTAAATTCATTGAATTTTCTTTTAAACTGACTAAAACACTAATAATCAATAAATGATCGGTGTTATTTTCTTAAGAAAAGTATTAATGGCTGCTATGTCACAGCCAACTTTAATTTAAATAAACATTTGGCCTAAAAATTTGTAAAAACAGATTTTACTAAGAAAGCAACAAAAGATAGGTATAGGCAACCTATACACCATTTGAAAGAGTATTTTATTCGTCATCATATGACGTAACAAAATACAGGGTGTTCCATTTAAAATAAGAGAGATATGGCTATTTGATTTTCTGAAAAATTGAAATTATTTTTTGATCACCCTGTACAATATTTGATCTTGATTTGACCTACGTATGATATGGCAGACTTTTTCTAATCTTGTTACACAATTTAAAGTTTAAAGTGTCAAAAGTGTTAAAGTAAAATCAATTTAATTTTACCTCTGCATTTTTCAAAAAAATCAAATATCACAAAAACGAATAAAATTAGACACTTAATACTATAAACAAACTCGAGTTATTTTTTAAAGTAAAATCTAAAATCGTCATTAAATATAGGGTGTTCCATTTAAAAAAATATAACTTTGATACGTCACACTTTTTTGAGATACCCTGTATAGACGAAAATAATTTTATACTGTGGTCTTATCCGACCTGTATATGTTCCAGTATTTACTTTTTTAAAAACCCCATGGTTATTCAGCTACAGACCGTGTCGAATATGGTGGGCCACCCTTATATTATATACTTTCACCCCTGAATTTGTTTTAAAAATCGATACCAAGATAGTGCAAACAGATTTGTTTTCTTATAGATTTTGCTATATCCTTCAAGGTCAACGAAAAGGCGCTACCCTGTACGTTAGAATAAAAATATTTTTGAAATTCAAGATCCAGGCTATCAATACATAATTAATAGCATCATTCATGGCTTCTCTCATATCTAGAACAAAATATTTATCTGTCCAACAATATGGCTTAAATAATAATCTTCTTAGATAACATGTCCGCCGATACTTCTTAAGATTATCATCATATACGTGATCGGTATAAAGTTTTTAATGTAATAGGATTAGGAGAGTCGATGACGAATTTAATATTTGCCATTGGTGCACGATGATTGATCTTAATACCTCCGGGAAAATGGTGAATTAATGTTTGTTTCTACTTTAAGTTAAGCTGACTTATTTTCATGGTCATGGCTTTATGCCAAAACGTTGATTTATATCAATTCTCAAATATATCGACATTTGTTTAAAATTTTCAAGATTCTATACCTATTATCTTAGAGTCTAAAGAAAAAGATAATATCTGGTTTGTTCCTAAAATAAACCAATTCTTGGGACATTCTGGTCATTCCATTACCGTGGGTGCAATTTAGACGCATGTATTAGTTTTATGTAATTAAATAATAATAAATTTTTATTTTTACTTTATATTAGTTTCAATTTATTTTAAAAATAATATTTTAAAAGGCAGGAGGAAGGTTTAAATTTTCATCCCGGGTACAACAAATTTGGCACAACCTTTCCAGATCATAGACAAAGAACGTATAAATCTGTTAATTGTGAGACATTTAAAATGTTATTTCTTCCCTAGCAGCAAGCTGACGTCATTATGACGTCATTTTTAAGTCATTTTTGGTTATTTTTGGTCATAGGACGTCATTAGACCAAAATTATGACGTCATATTAACGTCATTTTAATGACGAGTTTTTGACGTCGTTAAAGTGACGCCTTTTCGACGTCATTTTTTCGTCATACTAGCTCATAAAAATCGAATGACGTCATGTTTAGAAAACCCGCCAGAATAAATTTGTGACATTATATGATTCGTGTCAAAATCCAACCGAAATATCATATGACAGAAAAATAAGACTAATAATTTTACAAAATTGAAATAGAAAAAAACTCTACCGATAGATGGCGCAATGGACAATAAACTACTACGTTCATTCATCATCTTCGCTTTTTATCGCCTACACCGTACTTTGAGACCAAAATAGTTTGAGGCCCGTCTGCGGTTGGTGTAAAAATCTGCATCTCCAGGTTGGACAGTGTCCCGAGAGATGCGACCTTTGCAGTGCAAGGAAATTGCAAGCAGTAAGGAGTTTGTTCCTATTTCAATTTTCAAATAAATAAATAATAAAATATATGCGTCAATTTCTCGTCATCTTAAAGACGTCATTAAGGGACGTCTTTTGTCTGTGACTTAGGAAGGTCAATTTAACGTCATTTTGTTGTCATCTTATGACGTCTTTGCTGACCAAATGTGACCAAAAATGACTAAAAAGAGAAGTCAATAAGACGTCAGCTTGGGCCTATTTTGATACGAATCATATAATGTCTGGCTGGTTTTCTAAACATGACGTCATTAGATTTTTATGAGCTAGTATGACGAAAAAATGACGTCGTTTTTTTTCCAATTTTTTAATAGGGAGGCTCTGTTTTAAATATTTGACAACACTTCTTAATTCTAAACAAGTTTTTAAATAAAGTTTTCTCTAAGTTTAAAAATAAAGGTAGTTTTCTCCTGTGTCATATGCGTTATTTTGCACCAACCTCGTATATGCTATGGTTTATTTAAATTTTGATCAGTGTTTTGTAAGTTTTGGTGTGTATGCAGAGATTGTTTTAAATAATAAAAGTTTTTCATATGGTTCAACATTTCCTTGGTGGTCGCTATAATAAATAATATGATGATCTTATAGAAAAAAACTGTACGAGATAGAGATAAACGACTATTGATTTGGTTATTAATATTAATACGTCAAAACTAACTTAAAAAACTAAAATTGTCTAATCTTAAATTCTTCGCAGGCCTGTGGGGACTACCACGAAATGGTACTTACTTTCCACGAGTATGAGTTTTGCAGTTCAAGCCGCAAGCGAGCTCGTGCTGTAAGTCATACCATAAAGTAACATACCTACGGATAAGAGAAACCATGGCATGCTAAAATTCTTCATACCGCTTTTGCAGGCCTAGTGCAGGGCGGGGCTAGTTGAGCAACTTTTCACTTGATCGGTTATAGCTCCTCAAAAATAAGTCTTAATGGCTTATAATGCATACTGATGGATAAGCAATTTATCCCTTATTAATAGTGTCCATAGTAATTTCTCTCTAATAAGTCAAATTTAGGAGCTACATCTATTTTAATGTAAATAGTCAAGTACGCCCAACGTACCCCATAGGTGAGGTAAGTTGAGCAAGGGTATGGGGCTAGTGGAGCACTTAGTAAGTATAGTCAAATCATGGCTTGAATATTAGATACGTTTACAATAAAAATACATTTTGACAATTTGCTTTTTATATTTATAATCTTATAGTGACAAAACAACAAATCTCATTAATAAAACAGCAACGTGCCTAGCTTGAACTATTGAATTTAATACCTATCAATTCATCTTCGTTTTTAAACTTTTTAGGCAGTTTTATTTTGCATCTCTTGTAATGCCTTCTGTATCTGTTAAAATTGAAGCTTTTCTCTATCTTCTGTTTGATTTGGCTCCTTTTCTTAGGTATGGTCAAACTATTTCCAAAGAAAATTTATAAGTTAGATAGGTCAGGTCGTTTTCTTTGTTGCTTGTACAAAGTTCGGGTTGCAGCCTCTTTTAAATCCTGAGGAGACTCTAGTAGTCTTACTGTTATAAGTCCGTATCCTAAAAAATAATAAAAAAACATTTCATACTTAAAACCGTGGGGTTATTTGGGCAACTGTAGCTCAACTAACCCCAACCTGAAATTTTAAAGGAAAAGTAAATTTATTAGAAAACCGGTTGGAATTATATCCAAAATCTTTATACATCTAAATAAATTGCAATAAATTTACTTAAGATTAACACTTACCTGATTGAGAACGGAATACATCTAACTACCACAGGTAAAATTTTCCGGCTTGCAATTATTTTACTTTTTAATCACAAAATAAACAATGCGCACGGTTACTTTTCTCGATCGCCGCATCACCACTAGTGGTCACACAATGAGTTCCCCTCGCGCAACCCCTACTTTATGCTATTTGATGCTTTCGCGTGCGGTCGGTAGTTTTTAAGATATTTTGATTGCCCAACTTACCTCTATGCTCAACTAGCCCCGCCTTACCCAACTATAGGAAAAACCAGCCTAACATATTTTGTACCAAAAAAATACACGTATATGGGGTGGGAGGAGCGAGGGGTAGTTTAAAACCTCACTAAGTATCACTAGGGGCGAAGAGGATCAAAAATTTGTTTCAAAAACATCACGTGAGACGGACATTTTCTAAGTATGCTGAACTGCTATCTCTAACAGTGAAATTTATAACCTGAGGCTAAAGCCTTCGCCCCCTAAACGGTCGGCTATTTGCGCCCCTGCAAAAAAAAATAAATAAAGTAAATATTATTTTGAAAATAACTTTCTCCGCCTCTGACTAATGTTACTTGTGTTATGCACCTGTGGCGCCATTTGCATTTTTTCGCATATTCGTGTTCGCGGTTTATTTTTATCGTGTCACTCCTCTTCGTAATTACGTTCCAGATCTAAAAATAGCCTTTCGCTTTTTCTTGTTTTATTTCGAACATAATCTCATGAATTATCTCTAGAACTGGTTGAGTCCAAGTAAATAGAAAAAGTATTTAATTGAATTAACGCGTATTTTTTGATAAGGCAGGAAATATTTAAGATGGTGTTTATAAGATACCATAAGTAATTTTGGTTTGAACATTACTATTGATGGGTTTTTACGTAATAAAAGAAAATGAAGGGAGAATTAAAATAAAGATGAACACAGGGCCGGCTTTGGGAGAAGTGGCGCCTCTGTCGGTTACGATTTTGGCGCCTTAAGCTAAGAAATTCAGGTTTAGGGTCTTAGTATAGGCAGAACCTTTTAAGTAATATTTTAAATAAGTTTACAAAATTTTATTTAGAAATCGCCTTAAAAAGCTTCCCAGCAAACGCTATTTGCCGGCAATGTACATTTTTCATATTGGCATTGATGGTAAAGCATTGGCAATTGGTGGCAATATTATGCCAACATCTTATACGCATTAAAAAGTCAACCCTAAATAAACACTTAATTGCCAATAAATTTTACATGCAGGCGAATTGCCGACAAGCATACAAAAATGGCGGCATACCAATCCTGATTAAATAAAGCACGCGTTTTTGTTGCAGGCAAATAAATATTGGATTTTTGAAGGCAAACCTTCAACGCATATTTATACGTTTTAAACCATATTATTAACATTGGTATTTAACTAACATTAAAGCAATTTTTTGATCTGTTTTATTTATAGTGGCAGCTAAACAACATTATTTTATGTTTTTTTACATAAGTTAAAGGAAATGGCCTTTTCATAACATTTTATTGTTAAAAATCATGCAAATAAAAATTAGGTCAAACAAAATGTTTATTATGTATTTTGGAGCGAATAAAAATAAAATGATGGTCAAATTAGCTACGTTAATTTCGACCGAAGGTGACCGCTTTGTGCATTTGTTTTCTACGTGGTTTTCTAGCTTTTTAGTTTCTTTTTTAAAGAAAAGAGTTTTTAATAGACATAATTAAATGTATTCATTACCTAATAAGTGTGTGTTGTGTGATTAATTGGTGATGGCTAGTCGAGAAGGCAAGATATTCAAGTAGACTGTTAGGACCTGTAAACATTTTGTTTAAAACTTTATTAAAAGTTTTAAAGACGTGTTAATAAAAAATATTATATATATTTAATAGTTTTTTTGACATACCGATAGATGGCGTAATGAACAATAAACTACTACGTTTCTGCAATATCTTCGCTTTTTATTGTCTAAACCGTACCCATGAGACAAAATAATTCGAGAGCGGTCTGCGGTAGGTGATCTCACTTAGCTTTGAAAGAAATATTTTCGGCTAGTGTAAAAATCTGCATCTCCAAGTTGGACAGAGTTCCGAGAGATGGTACTTTGCATTGCAAGGAAATTGCATGCAGTAAGGAGTTTTTTCCAATTTTAATATGAAAATAAAATATCGCATCATTTTAGCTTTTAAAAAAGTATATGCGACAATTTTCGTCAATAAGACGTCAGCTTGCTGCTTGGGAGTATCTGCATTTGCCCACTTTCGTGTCTTTTTGTTATCTTTTTGCCAATAACTTATTAATGATGGATGCCATCATCTTAAATGCATTTTTTTGCCAATAACTTATTAATGACGGATGCCATCACTTTATCTGCAACACGTGGCCTAATAACGGCCAATTGCCCACTTTCGCGTCTTTTTGATACCTTTTTGCCAATGCCTTGCCATTAAAGAGTGTTGGCAGTGCCAGTAAATTAAATGTTCAACGCCGGCAAAAAATGTTATATGGGATACCTACAACAGAGTTTTAAATAAGAATATTTATGAAAAATATGACTGGATTTGTGGGTTTTCGGTCACAAATAAAGTGATTGAAGTATTCTGAAGTAAGAAAAATAGGCGAATGAACTTTCATTTTAAATAAAGGAAAAGTTTTATAATTATTTCCATAAGCGTAACTAGCCATAAAAGATGGGGGCCTAGGAAGGGAGAGGGGGCTTTCAACACCCTGGAGGGGGCCTGGACACTATTAAAACGTTATATGGTTCTTTTTTCACTGGGTGTTTAAAATAGCATGGCCAAAATGGCTTTCTTGATATAAATTAATTCTGCCTAAAATCATGGTGTTTAAGGCGAACGCCTAACTCCTCAGGCCGGTCCTGTATGGACAGTTATAATCTACACCATAAACTCCATAAACTTTTATGGTTATGGATTTTTGATGAAGATTGGGATCATTATATTATCATCGCAAGCACAATGACCAGATAACTGACGTTTATATCTCTGAGGATGGTTATTAGGAAGTGATAAAACAAGAGTGCAACATAAGCAAATAGTATTTTAACAAGACCAATTTATAATCGATTTTGTTATAAATTATAATTAGGACTTTTTCCCCAAGGTTAAGACGGCCATTAAATTATTTTTGCGGGGGTATCCGAGAGCGCATCCATCTCACTAAACAGATACGAGATTGTATGCTGTTTTATTAAAATATTCAAGGGACAATTACACTCAATTTTCAGATCCAAAACTTAGGGAGAAATATTTTAAAGGAGTTAAATGTCAAAAAAAAAAAACTATTAAATATATATAATATTTTTTCTTAACACGTCTTTAAAAGCTTTTAATAAGGCAACTCGCTAATTTCATAATATTTCCTTAATATACTTAAAAGGTTTTAAACAAAATGTTTACAGCTCCTAACATCTACTTAAATAACTCGCCTTCTGGACTAGCCATCACCACTTAATCACACAACACACAATTATTAGGTAATGAATACACTTAATTATGTCTATTAAAAAACTATGTTTTTTAAAAAAGAAACTAAAAAGCTAGAAAACCACGTAGAAAACAAATACACAAAGCGGTCAACCAAAATCAATTTTTCTTTATCTGTCAAAATCGTCAAATCTTGTATTTCGTCTAAGCGGGAAATTTGAATTTGTCACTTTCGGTCGAAATTAACCTAGCTAATTTTATATACCATCATTTTATTTTTATTCTCTCAAAAATACATAATAAACATTTTGTTTGACCTAATTTTTATTTCCATGATATGTAAGAATAAAATGTTATGAAAAGGCCATTTCCTTTAAATTATGTAAAAGAACATAAAATAATGTTGTTTAGCTGCCATTATAAATAAAACAGCTCTAATGTTAGTTAAATACCACTGTTAATCATATGGTTCAAAAAGTATGAATATGCGTTAAAGGTTTGCCTTCAAAATCCAATATTTATTTGCCTGCAACAAAAAGGCATGCTTTATTATCAGGATTGGTATGCCGCCATTTTTGTATGCATGCCGGCAATTCGCGTGCATGTAAAATTTATTAGCAATTAAGTGTTTATTTGGGATTGACTTTTTAATGCGTATTAGATGTTGGCATAATATTGCCACCAATTGCCAATGCTTTACCATCAATGCCAATATGAAAAATGTATATTGCCGGCAAATAGTGTTTGCTGGACAGTTATGTATTTGACTATGACACTACAACACAACAAAAAAATTTGACATTTAATGTCAATCGTTTTTTCAGCATCCCCTAACAAAAAGCTAAAATTTTAAACCTAAAGAATAGTTTATTTTCAAATTTGTTATTTTTATTCAATTTTATCTTGACAACACAACGGTGGTAGACTTGCCGCCGAAACGTCGATTTTTAGTTCTCTAGTTACTTTTTTTTGGTTTTTAAAAGTTTTTCTTTATTTTTTGGCGTGTACCCAAATAACCACCATCAATTAAGATTGTATGCTGTTTTTCATATTTGGGCAAAAAAACGTTTTATATTAACATTTAATAAGTGTTTCAGCAATATTTTACTTTTGTCACAAAAAATAACATTAAGAAAATATTTAACTAAAATATTATGGCGACATTTTCTATTTTAATTATCAAGCTATAATAAATTACCAACTAACATTCATCAAGTTGTAAAGCACAAGTTTTAATGTTTTCTTAAAAGTAATATTAGAAATCTCGTCATCCATCGCCAGACACTTTATTGCCAACCCCTTATTAGACAACCCTAAACTTAAATCAATTGTAACCTAACTTAAGTCTGCAATTAGCCCTCTCCCAAGGGTGCAACCAGGGTTTTAAAATTATTTTATTTAAAAACTAATACATTTTGAAAGTTTTTAAGCATTTAAAATATATTTGTGCTTTTCGTTAAATCTTCTTTATAACTGGTCTTTTGTAATACAAGAATTTTATAACATTTACTTCTTGAACTAAGTGAGTGGTGTTTTTAAGATAAGGACCTTCTATTTACTTTTTAATTTGTTTTGTAGATAAGAACAATGTGAGTAACTAGGTGTATCCCATATAAAATTTTTTGCCGGCAAGGCATTGGCAAAGAGGTATCAAAAAGACATCAAAATGGGCAATTGGCCGTTATTGGGCCACGTGTTGCAGATACTGTGATGGCATCCATCATTAATAAGTTATGCTGAAAAAAATTCATTTAGAATGATGGCATCCATCATTAAAAAGATTTTTGCAAAAATATACCTTTTAGATGATGGCATTACATTATTTTTTTCCTAATGACAATAAAATGCATTTTTACCGTCCATGGAACTAAAATGTGCATAAATAATGCACATGCATAATGTGTGTTTATGTACAGGGTGTCCCATATAAAATTAAATACCATAATTTTGGAAAACCATAAGAGATACAATAAAAATACTAAAAATACATTTCACTGAACAACTTCTGCATTTAACTTTTTCTTGTATCTCTGTAAATGTAATGCCATCATCCTAAATGCATTTTTTCCGCATAACTTATTAATGATGGATGCCATCATCCTAAACGCATTTTTTTTTCATCATAACTTATTAATTATGGATGCCATCACATTTTCTGCAACACGTGGCCCAATAACGGCCAATTGCCCATTTTGATATCTTCTTGATACCTTTTTGCCAATGCCTTGCCGGCAAAAAATGTTATATGGGATGTAAGCTGCTGAGGGTTTTTTCCTTGCGCTAAATCTATTATTTTAATGTCAACTAAAGAAGTAAACAATATTTAAAAAACAAGCTACCATAACGCTTCATTTTTTTGTTTTTTAATTTTAAAAAATATTTTTTTTTAAACCTAACTCTAAACAACAAAAGGTAATTCCGATACCGGGAATCGAACCCGAGCCTCCTGGGTGAAAGCCAGGTATCCTAGCCACTAGACCATATCGGATATGCTAAAATAAAATTCTGCATAAATTCTGACGCTCTTTAAATTTAATGTTTGGTTTCTTAAAACAGGGTTATAATTCTATTTTTAATAAATGATCATATTTATGTTACATAATATCAATGTATAATATTTTAAAGAATACTGTCTTTTATAACGGTCCTTCTGTTTTAAATCTTTTATATCTGATATGGTCTAGTGGCTAGGATACCTGGCTTTCACCCAGGAGGCTCGGGTTCGATTCCCGGTATCGGAATTACTTTTTTAAAGTATTATTACTTAAAAAGAATTAAAAGACACTTAATTTTTTTGTGCTAAAAAACATTAAAATACTAAAGGGTTTAAAGTCATCTTTTAAACTTGGATATAGCAATAAATAACTACAAAGCAAGAAAAATCATAAAAATAAGTATTTTAGATTCACATCAGCGAGTGCATTTCCTGGATATTATGCAAAAGCATTCGAACCCAGCAATCAATTATTTTTAAACGGTTAAATTTTAAGTTTACAAGTAAGTATAGTCAAACCAATTTTAAACAAAGTGTTTTTTCTTCATGTAGATAGGAATTTAGGCCGATTTTTTTTGTTGATATGAAACAAACTAATTTATTCTTTATATGGGCGGGCTACCTTTTAGGCTTTAGTTTTTTTCGCCCTTTCGGGGTCATCCCACCCAGGTCCGACGACTGTCCCCCTAGGTGGTGCACTGCAGCCTGAAGGCTTATTGTACCTTGACCCCTACTCCTTCCCATTCACACAGCATTCTTTTAGGCTTTAGTTACTTTATACTTTAAATAAAGGACATATTATTATGTAGGTATTATTATTTTAAATAAACCACCTTTAAAAATTAATGGTTCCGCTTCAATCCTGTGTAATAAATAGTTACTTTAAGTTTAAATATACATGATCCGGTATGGTCTAGTGGCTAGGATACCTGGCTCTCACCCAGGAGGCTCGGGTTCGATTCCCGGTACCGGAATTAACTTTTTTTTTTTTGATAAAATTAATGATATATTTTTACCTATACCGTTTTAATTAAACAATCTTTTTTATTTACTAGTTTTTAATTATTAAATATTATGAGACAGAAAGTCGCACGTTAAAAAGTTATTAAAGGAGTATATCAGTATATATATTTTTCTGTAAGCCATGTACATGAAAATCCTGCTTTAAATCCGAGAAGTTTAGCAACGTTGGGCACGGTCACTGGATAACCAGTAATCGCCGTGGTGGGGAATCGACATTTAACTGTAGGTCCTGCCTGGAGCATTCAAAAAACCGGCACCCACGGTACCTCCAATTGACGCTTTATGCAAGCCTCCATATGCTATCAAAAAATAAAAATACAAATGTATAATATGCGTTTATCTATCAGAGTACACGTTCTGTAAAATGTATTTATTTGTGAAAAATCCATTAAACTTTTTTTTAATTATACGGTTTTTAAATGGTTTTACTTAAGTTGACCTGTTTATTTATTACTAGCCGACCCGTGCCCACTTCGTTAGACGTTAATTATATTTTTTTCTGATATTTTTGTTCAATTATAATAAACAACGGCTGCGCGTCGGGGGAGCGCGCCCCACTTTGTTGGACATTAACTAATATTGTATTACCAGCGCAAAACAAAATATTATTAGAAATTAGAAGAAATATATAATAACATTTTTGATTGACACAAATATACAGGGCGAGTTAAAACTAAAAATATAAAACATGCCTGCCCAGCAAACACTATTTGCCGGCAATGTACATTTTTCATATTGGCATTGATGGTAAAGCATTGGCAATTGGTGACAATAATATGCCAACATCTTATACGCATTAAAAAGTCAACCCTAAATAAACACTTAATTGCCAATAAATTTTACATGCAGGCGAATTGCCGGCAAGCATACAAAAATGGCGGCATACCAATCCTGATTAAATAAAGCACGCGTTTTTGTTGCAGGCAAATAAATATTGGATTTTTGAAGGCAAACCTTCAACGCATATTCATACTTTTTAAACCATATTATTAACATTGGTATTTAACTAACATTAAAGCAATTTTTTTGATCTGTTTTATTTATAATGGCAGCTAAACAACATTATTTTATGTTTTTTTACATAATTTAAAGCAAATGGCCTTTTCATAACATTTTATTGTTAAAAATCATGCAAATAAAAGTTAGGCCAAACAAAATGTTTATTATGTATTTTGGAGCTAATAAAAATAAAATGATGGTAAAATTAGCTACGTTAATTTCGACCGAAGATGACGGCTTTGTGCATTTGTTTTCTACGTGGTTTTCCAGCTTTTTAGTTTGTTTTTAAAGAAAAGACTTTTTAATAGACATCATTAAATGTATTCATTACCTAATAAGTGTGTGTTGCGTGATTAATTGATGATGGCGCCGGCAAAAATGTTATTTGAGTGAGAGTTAACTACTTTTATTTTTTTAAATAGAACAAAATGGTATAAAAAATGCTGTAGGTTTGGTTCATTTGTCCTCTCGTAACGCCTATCCTGGGACACACTGTATGTGTATATTATATCCCTATGTTTTGTTTTTGTTTGTTATTATTTTAATAAAATAAAATAAGAGTTGATTTGCATATTTTTGTGTTTTTAATACATACTAAATCTGTCAGTAAATTAATTATTTATGTACTTTGATGGGTTTGGTTCGCTTCTATTTTTCTTATTCTTTGGGCCCCTCCACTTTTGCAAGGCACGCGCCGCCACTGATAATAAAATATAGCCTAAAGAATTCTTGAATAGTGTTGCTTTCTAATTGTAAAAGAATTTTCATGATCGGTTCAGTTATTCCGAAAATTAGCCCTTAAAAACAAACAATCCAAGATAGCCGCTGCCACAAAATGGCAAATTACATATTTTCCACAACTACTTCAATATAAAAACGTTGATTAGTTCTGGATAGCTATAGTAAGGCATTAAATAATATACTCAATAGAATGAGAAGTATCAACTTATAACAAAACTAAAAATTGAAAAGAAATTATATAAAGAAAATATGTTAAACGGTTTTATTGTACTAAAAGGTAAAAAAATAATTCGGCTACCAGATCGCACCAATCTTCTCATTGATCATACTAATAATAAAATCGTTGGGCACCTTACATTTCTATCATAATACATATTTACTCTGGATACGCTACCTACGCCCAACGGTTTTATTATTTGTCTGATCAATACCCCAGATTAATGAGGGGCAACAGTTATTACTAATCTTTTATCAGCTATTCCATACTTAGGTATATATAATTGTACAAAGATTGGTGCGATCTGGTAGCTAGAACTAACCGAATTATTTTTTAGCTTTTAGTACATACATTAATTTTAGGCGTTCAACCAATTATAACCGCGGTATTAAATGGTGACAACTTTGACGTATGATACGAACGTCTACATAACCGACTGGTAAATACCGTTTTAAAAATTGGTTCTTCGCCTAAAATTGATGAATAAAACCGTTTAACATAATTTTTATTTTCAAAATTTATTTCTCATTAATTATTTAAAGATCTTCAGGTCACTATCACTCAACTAACAACATAACTTTTGAAATAAATTACAAGTCTATTTTTAGAGACGTCCATTGCATTCCGACTAATCACTCTAAGTGGAATTACATGAAGATGATTGAATGTACAGAACAAGTTTGCAATGTTTTAAAAATTGTTATACAGGGTGTGTATAATCGGTCATAAAATTGTTAATACGTATTATGTAACTGTAACACAACTAAATAAAACTTTACACATAATTGTAAACACTCTTTTTATAAAAAAAAGTAATGAGTCATGTGATTTTTATATTAAAAAAACAAAAAAAAAACATAAATTGTACGAGTGTCCTGTGTGGAAGGCTTTACGAGTCCCATCTATTTATCGGTCCAAAATGTAAAATTTGAGGTTTGAATAAGAGCTCCAAATTGATCACGAAATAGTCATAAAAGGTCACAGTGTGACAAATTGGTCATTCATACACATTTACAGTGTGTTTAAAATATCAGGGTTATTAAAAATTTTAGCGCCTCAAATTAATCATACTTGGCTCAGTCAAAAAGATGCAATTGGTCACAAAATGGTCAACATTGGTCAGTATGTATAATTAATTGGTCAGTAAGATTAAAGGAGTTCTGTAAAAAATTAAGGCATTTAAAGACGAGAAAATTGTGTAAGCGTCTCAAAATTTTAAAAAAATAGATTTAAAAAAAGCTAGAATTAATTAGAGAATTGGTCATAGGTAATAAGTATTTGGTCAAAGATACCTAAATAAATATAAAATTTTTTAAATTTCAAGGTCTTTAAATATCTATTAATAGCTAGGATTTCAGCAATAGGGCAAAAAAAGTTGTGATAGAGCTGCTAATTATAAATGCTTTTAAGATACAAGATTCTGATGATCCAAAAGTAATTAACCCAAGCAGCAAGCTGACGTCATTATGACGTCATTTTTAAGTCACTTTTGGTCATAGGACGTCATCAGACCAAAATTATGACGTCATTTTAATGACGTGTTTTGACGTCGTTGAAGTGACGTCTTTTTGACGTCATTCTTTCGTCATACTAGCTCATAAAAATCGAATGACGTCATGTTTAGGAAACCTGCCAGTAAAATTTTGGGATATTATATGATTCGTGTCAAAATCCAACCGAAATATTATATGACAGAAAAATAAGACTAATAATTTAACAAAATTGAAATAGGAAAAAATTCTACCGATAGATGGCGTAATGAACAAGAAATTACTATGCTTATTCAACATCTTCGCTTTTTATCGCCTACCCCGTACCGATGGGACCCAAATAGTTCGAGACCGGTCTGATTTTAATTAGCTTTGAAAGAAATATTTTCGGCTAGTCTGCGTCTCCAGGCTGGACAGTGTCCCGAGAGATGCGACCCTGCAATTTATACTCTTTGCTTGCAGTGCAGGAAACTGCAAGCAGTAAGGAGTTATTTCCTATTTCAACTTTTTAAATAAAATATCGTATCAATTTAGCTTAAAACAAAAATCGTATAGTATCGTATCATTTTAGCTTAAAACAAAAAGTATATGCGTCAATTTTTCGTCATCTTAAAGACGTCATTAATGGGACGTCTTTTGTCTGTGACTTAAGGAGGTCATTTTAACGTCATTTTGCCGTCATCTTATGACGTCTTTGCTGACCAAATGTGACCAAAAATGACTAAAAAGAGACGTCAATAAGACGTCAGCTTGCTGCTTGGGAATACAACTTGTTAGTTATAAAAATTATTTACAGTTTTTGTATATAGTAAGTATAAATACTACCAGAAGTCCAGTTATAAATTTACACCCCCTTACTTTTTTTATTTCTAGAAATTTAACAAAACTATCAGTTTACTAATTTAATTCTATAGTTTTCGAATCAATTATCAAATTCTTATTATCTCTTAAAATATACAAAGTGGGACAAAAAGAATGATATTTTTAAATGCAACCCCCTGTATATTAGATCACCATTATAAAGATCGTCCAAAATGCTTTAAAAAAATAACATATTTGATATCTCTATCTTAATTAGTTTTGGATATAATAATTTTGTCCAATGGTCCTATAAGCTCGCTCTGCCTTATATAAATTCGACGAACCCACTGTCACTGGCGTAGATAACATTTTTAAATGACTATATCTAAAGGTGAATTTATACAGACAAATAACATAAGAATAAAAATAACATAAAAATAAATGGCCACTTCTTATTTCCTATTTTTATTTTATTTGGCTTGTATAAATGGGGTATTTCTTAAACCTTATCTTATTTCTTATGTTATTTTTATGTTATCTGTCTGTCTAGATTCACCCTAAAAACTGGGATATGGGACCCACACCAATTTTATACCAGATGCAAGTGGCCTTGGTAAAGAAATTTTTAATTTTGAGATTTGTGATTTTTTTTTTGTTTTGATTACCACCTCTTCAGAAAAAATTCAAGTTTTAAAAGCAAATCTTCTGTTTGTATTTTTCTTTTCGTAAATGAGATCAAATTTTGTCGAAAAAATCTAATATTTGCTAAAAAAACTACTTTTTCCGATAATTAAAGGCATCTAAAAAACTTTTATAAGAAAATTGTGAATGAAAAAATTTCAACTGGATGTAGTTTTTAAAAAATAAAGATATTTTTTTAATATTTAGAATTTGATGATAAAATTTGATTTTACTTATGAAAAAAATATACAAAAAATAGGAGATTTTCATTTGAAACTTGGATTTTGAGGGGGGAGAAACGAGTTGGTAATCGAAAAAAACAACTTTTTTGCAATAATTAAAATTTTCTATACCAAAGTCTCCCTCTTAAGCATCTGGTATAAATTTGTCGTGGGTCCCATGTCCCAGTTTTTTGATATAATCATATAAAAATATAATTTACGCCAGTGCCCACTGTGCCATATTGTTGACACCATTATATTTTTTTCTGTAATATCAAACGGATTCTAGCACAAGACAAAAGGAGAACATTAAGGATTGTAAAATCAAAAGCAATAATCTTTTATAAGATTGATTACTTTCTTTTAACCTCTGCCTGAAAAAAAGCAGAATCGTTTTCATACTCTAATAATTTGTGTTGCTGATGGTGTCGAGATATTCCATTTTCTTGTAAATGTCGAATATTTACTTGGACACGAGCGACTTGACACACTTGTTAGGTTATTTCAGCCATTATAATACATATTTTGAAGCGAATCTAGTTTAATTTGCTTTTCTTTTAAATTCGAGACGTAGACGTCTGGTTATAAATCTGAGTGACCCATTTACTTTTATATTTTTTTATAGTTTAAAAGTAACAATTTCTTCTCATATATTGTTAAGTTCCTGGTGTTTAGTTATAAATTTACATCCCTCTTAACTTTTTTATTATTTATCGTACAAAACAAACAAAAATATCAGTTTATTTGGTTAATTAAGAAGCTTTGGAATCTCTTAACAGATTTTAATTATCTCCAAAAATAAGCTACAATCAACAAAACAACAAAACCTTTTTTAAAAAACATCCTATTTCACCAATAACAATTTTTTTAAGTATAAAATAATACCACATTTGGTATTTTTATTAGTTTTAGAAATATGGTTCTTTAAACCTAAATAATAAGTTTTAGTTTCCATTAAAAATGTTTCTACATAAAAATAATTTTACATTTGTCATATAAAGAACAACAAATATAAATATTGTTTTGTTGTGATTATTTTGTAGTATCCGTATTTGAGGAACTTCAAGTCAAAACGTAGTTTTGGTAAAACACAATTTTTCCCTGGCGTAGATAACTCCATTTTCTTGGGGGGTAATGGACCTTTCAGAGTATATGACTACCAAAAAAAGTCTTGTGGTAACAAAAGAAACAAATATGCTTTTCATATGTTACCTATTCTACAAAACGTGTCGTTTTCTGTATGTAACTACCGAAAAAAGGACTTTAGGAAAGCATCCTGGGGCGGGGGGTTAATCACCCCCTTTACACCTTCCTTATCTACGCCAGTGCAATTTTTAGAATACGTCACAGTCTATTTACAACCAAAAAATTTTGAAAAGCAAAAAAGGTCTTTACTTTAAAACAGTTTATTTTCCATATATTTTCTCTTGTATTCGTATACCGCGTCGTGCACATTCAAAAGCCAGAGGTATTTTTAATGGTGATACTGGTATTAATATACAGGGTAGAAGAAAAAGTACATATTTTTTTATCTAAGAACCCTGTATATTATTTTACCATTAAAAAGATCTTTAAATAAGCTTTAAGAAAATACCACCTTAAGTACATCTAACTTTATTAGTTTCGGAAATATGACCATCCAAATCAGGTATTTAGGTAATTTTTAAAGTACCGCCATTTTGTAATAGGTGAAGATATTGACTTCATATTCTAGGGTTATAAAGTACTCGTCAGGAGCTTTAAAATGATGTATCACTCGACCCGCCTTCTCATTTAAGAATTTTGGGGTGGTGGCCCTGGTGGTTAAGGGGTTAAAGAGACGCCGTCCAATTTTTTGTAAAAACGTTCCTCCTCAATAAATATCTTGACGTATTTCGGCGATTTTCTCAAATCTGTCTAGTTTCGAAGATAACTTGAGTGGAAAGTTTTTAAATTAACACCCTGTATGTAAGTAAGAGACCGTTTTTTGTTGTTACATGCATTGTACAACATCTTTTGGTAATATAATCATTAAGAATGTGTTTTTAAGGTGACAACCTTTTTTTTTGCTCAAATATTTTTTAACCATTTTTTAAGTTTACCATGGAAATTATTAACGCCACTGCGGTGCCTACAAAATTTTTTTGACTATTCCGATTTATTAAACTTTATAATTAAGTTTTTATTAAAAGTAATATGCTTTTAAATTAATTATTTTCTTCTATTAATTTTAACCAATCGCTGTCAAGAATTGGTATGTAAAATATAAATTTTAAGTAGAAAAATTACTTAATACCTGTCAACTTAGCTGTCAGCAGTTTTTCCGGAAAAAAAATAAAAACAATTTTTATGCAAGTTTGACAAGTTGTAAGTTATATTGTTCTGGCTAGTTTTCTTATTTAAAAATAATTAATAGTTTAAAAACTAAAAACACGCTTTTATATGCAACCGAACTAAAAATTAGAAAATAATTTTTCATTACAAAGAGTTTGTCACTTCAGAATAAAAGCGTGGGGTGCTTAATATATTAAATGTTATAATTATTCTATTTGCAAATATCTATGAGGGAAAAGTTATGAAAAAATAGTAAAATGCACCCCACGCTTTTATTCTGAAGTGACAAACTCTTTGTAATGAAAAATTATTTTCTAATTTTTAGTTCGGTTGCATATAAAAGCGTGTTTTTTAGTTTTTAAACTATTAATTATTTTTCATTTTTTAGTTTCTGCTACTCTTGACAAAATGGCGAAAAATTTTTTAATGAACAAGAGTGGCACATTTTAAAATTTTTTCCAACAGATTGCAACTCACTAAAAAATTTCTTCTTCATTAAGTAGCAAAGTTTGAAATTTTGCCAACAGGTGGCAACCTAGGTGTTGTTTTTATATTTTTATAATATAAAGGAAAAATTTTTTTCCTGGCGATCCAAAAAAGAATGTTAATTTTTATTAATTGCACATTATGTATTATGTATACATTACACATAATGTAATTTTTATTATTTAATCCTTGAACTAATGGTGCAACTAACCCTATATTTTTATTTTTCATAAAAATTAAACACTCATGGTGCAACTAACCTAATTGTGTAAAAACTAAAAATTTCTTCTTCATTTAATAGCAAAGTTTGAAATGTTGCCAACAGATGGCATCCTAGGTGTTGTTTTTATAATATATTGGATTTTTTTCCTGGCGATTCAAAAAAGATAACGGGATACTGTTTTTAAATTATTGCATCTTCATCGGTCCTTGACACGTGTGCAAAGTTTCAAAGAAATCGAATAGCTGGAAGTTGGTTAAAATTAGGCTCAAAGATTCCGTTACATAGATAGATAGATAGATAGATGGATAGTTACAACCCAAGTTAATAAAAGCGTGTTAAAAAAAATGTATTAAAATAAAATGTTTATTTAAGTTAGAAAATAATCTTACCAAATATTCCTCGTGCATCTAATTTTTCCTGTGAAAAATTGAAATACTTGTTTCTAAGTAATCTGTTCTAACAAATAGCATTCGCGAAAGTGGAAAAATCCTCGTCTTCGTCTGGGATTTTTAAAACCACTCTGGCTTATGCTATTTGTTAAAACAAATTACTTGGAAACTGGTTTTTCCTAATTTTTCTGTTAAAATTAGAAATATTACCCCCGAAAAACGCAATTTCTCCAAAATGTGTTTTTAAGGTCAATAAGATTTTTCGGAAACGGCTTAATCAATCAATGTCAAATTTTGACACAAGCCTCGACACAAGCTTTTAAAGTAGGATAATGTTTTAGTAATTAAATGTTTTCTCTTCTTTTCTTGCCCATAAGTATTTTTCATTTTATAAAAAAATATCAATATTTTTTTTGCTTTAAGCACTTCGTACCCCAAAAGCCAAGAATGGTAACACATTGTTTTTCTGACCTACGGCAAAATAGTCATTTATTATACAAAAAAACGTTCTAGATTTTTGCTCAAGGTTGTGTTGTCTCCCGACGCGAAAGAAAGGGAGAAAATAAACCAAGAGCCAAAATCTAAAATTTTTGCACTTACCCTATTTTTTCCTGTGACGAAAGAAAGCGAAAGTAGAAAATTAATGATGTGAAATTTGAAATTTTAAACTAGTCGTTTGATTTATGTAAAACGACAATTAGACCTGAGTTGATATATGAAAACCTTTAAGGTAATTATTAACCATCTGAGCCTGTCAATATAATTTTGTGATTTCTTCTTTAACTTGTGATTTCTTCTTTAACGGATTTAATTTAAAAATTTGGAACTTTATGTAGTTGTTTAATCGTTATTTTAAATTATAAAAAGTAAAAACCCAGCAAACACTATTTGCCGGCAACGTACATTTTTCATATTGGCATTGATGGTAAAGCATTGGCAATTGGTGGCAATATTATGCCAACATCTTATACGCATTAAAAAGTCAACCCTAAATAAACACTTAATTGCCAATAAATTTTACATGCAGGCGAATTGCCGGCAAGCATACAAAAATGGCGGCATACCAATCCTGATTAAATAAAGCACGCGTTTTTGTTGCAGGCAAATAAATATTGGATTTTTGAAGGCAAACCTTCAACGCATATTCATACTTTTTAAACCATATTATTAACATTGGTATTTAACTAACATTAAAGCAATTTTTTTGATCTGTTTTATTTAGAATGGCAGCTAAACAACATTATTTTATGTTTTTTTACATAATTTAAAGGAAATGGCCTTTTCATAACATTTTATTGTTAAGAATCATGCAAATAAAAATTAGGTGAAACAAAATGTTTATTATGTATTTTGAAGCGAATAAAAATAAAATGATGGTAAAATTAGCTACGTTAATTTCGACCGAAGGTGACCGCTTTGTGCATTTGTTTTCTACGTGGTTTTCTAGCTTTTTAGTTTCTTTTTTAAAGAAAAGAGTTTTTAATAGACATAATTAAATGTATTCATTACCTAATAAGTGTGTGTTGTGTGATTAATTGGTGATGGCTAGTCGAGAAGGCAAGATATTCAAGTAGACTGTTAGGAGCTGTAAACATTTTGTTTAAAACTTTATTAAAAGTTTTAAAGACGTGTTAATAAAAATATTATATATATTTAATAGTTTTTTGACATACCTATAGATGGCGTAATGGACAATAAACTACTACGTTTCTGCAATATCTTCGCTTTTTATTGTCTAAACCGTACCCATTAGACAAAAATAATTCGAGAGCGGTCTGCGGTAGGTTGATCTCACTTAGCTTTGAAAGAAATATCTTCGGCTAGTGTAAAAATCTGCATCTCCAAGTTGGACAGTGTTCCGAGAGATGGTACTTTTCATTGCAAGGAAATTGCATGCAGTAAGGAGTTTTTTCCTATTTTAATTTTCAAATAAAATATCGCATCATTTTAGCTTTTAAAAAAGAATTTTTGACAATTTTCGTCAATAAGACGTCAGCTTGCTGCTTGGGAGTATCTGCATTTGCCCACTTTCGTGACTTTTTGTTATCTTTTTGCCAATAACTTATTAATGATGGATGCCATCATCTTAAACGCATTTTTTTGCCAATAACTTGTTAATGAAGGATGCCATCACTTTATCTGCAACACGTGGCCTAATAACGGCCAATTGCCCACTTTCGCTTCTTTTGATACCTTTTTGCCAATGCCTTGTCATTAAAGAGTGTTGGCAATGCCAGTAAATTAAATGTACAACGCCGGCAAAAAATGTTATATGGGAAATGTTTGGTTGAACTTTTGATATAAAGAATATGTATTTTTTTAAATAAAATATTTTAAAATTAAATATCTACCTTTCCCGACGTATACGTATATTCACATGGCCCAAATGTTATTTTTCTCCTCACGGAAAAAAATGTTTTATTCCCTATAAAGGTTCAGAAGAATAAAATAAGCAAACAAGATGTTATTTCAAATGCTGTATCATCATATGAAATACCACTAACATGAAATCTTGTACAGGATGCAATTATAATATTCATACGAGATTCTAGATATTGACAAAATGAAAAACAAAAAGACTGCATACGTATAAATTCTATTTATAACTATACGTCTGGTTGATCGAAAATTTATCTATTTTTAGCTTTTTCCCGTCCCACGATGTTCTTCTTGTTTCTTGTTTTGCAATGATGTCAATAAATTCTAAAGATCTTTGAGAGATGCGTATTTCTTACGTGGTAAGGCTAGTTCATACACTTGCTATTTGCGAATTGCGATACGTGTTTCTAATTGATTCACGTCAATATGTCAATTGTGGTAGAGTATTTATTTACCTTTTTTGAGACTCGTGATCTTTGACCAGTAAAGATATGCGTTAAAAGCTACAAAGCTTGTTGATGTTACGGTTGCTAAAGGCGTGAAATAAGCGTTTTCAACACTCGGAGATTGTCACCCAGTCACGTAGTAATGTGTAATGGCGTAGACATTTTGGGGTGGCCTTATGGTCCGAGGAAGTCCAATATTTTGTTAGTTAACAAGACAAAAAGTCTTCAATATGAGTTGTAGGGTTTCCAAATACCCAGCAAACACTATTTGCGGGCAATATACATTTTTCATATTGGCATTGATGGTAAAGCATTGGCAATTGGTGGCAATATTATGCCAACATCTGATACGCATTAAAAAGTTAACCCTAAATAAACACTCAATTGCCAAAAAATTTTACATGCAGGCGTATTGCCGGCAAGCATACAAAATTGGCGGCATACCAATCCTGATTAAATAAAGCATGCCTTTTTGTTGCAGGCAAATAAATATTGGATTTTTAAAGGCAAACCTTTAACTCATATTTATACTTTTTAAACCATATTAATAACATTGGCATTTAATTAACATTTGAGAAATTTTTTGATCTATTTTATTTATAATGGCAGCTAAACAACATTATTTTATGTTTTTTTACTTAATTTAAAGGAAATGGCCTTTTCATAACATTTTATTGTTACAAATCATGCAAATAAAAATTTGGTCAAGCAAAATGTCTGTTATGTATTTTTCAAAGAATAAAAATAAAATGATGGTAAAATTAGCTAACTTAGCCGAAATACAGAATGGACGATTTTGACAGATGAAGAAAAATCGCTTTTGACCTCTTTGTGCAATCGTTTTCTGAAAGATCCTCTTTGTTTTCTTCGTGGTTTTCTGGCTTTTTAGTTTCCTTTTTAAAGAAAAGAGTTTTTTAATAGACAAAATTAAGTGTATTTATTACCTAATTAGTGTGTGTTGTGTGATTGATTGGTAATGCCTAGTCAAGAAGGCAAGTTATTCAAGTAGACTGTTAGAAGTTGTAAACATTTTGTTTAAAACCTTTTACGTTTATTGTTACTTAAAAAAATATATGAAATAAGAAAGTTGCCTTAGTAAAAGTTTTAAAGATGTGTTAATAAAAAATATTATATATATTTAATGTTTTTTTTTGACATTTAACTCCTTTAAAATATTTCTCCCTATGTTATGAATCCAAAAATTAAATGTAAGTGTCCCTTAAATACTTACTATTTTAAAATGTTTTCTTTTAATTTAATATATTTTTTTTAAATTTAATTACACACCTTTTATGGTTTTATTGTTACTGCATTAAAATTTATATTATGTATTTTTTTAATTAAGTTTCTCTGCTTTTTTTTAATTTTTTCGATTACAACATTGTAAATATGTTCTTTACCTTTTGGGACATTCAAGTTATTAAACTTGCAATACTTATTTAATGATAAATGTAATTATCCTAAATGCATTTTTTCATCATATCTTATTAATGATGAATGCCAACACAGTATCTGCAACACGTGGCCCAATAACGGCCCATTGCCCACTTTTGTGTCTTTTTAATACCTTTTTCTCAATGCCTTGCCATTAAAGAGTGTTGGCAATACCAGTAAATTAAATGTACATGGCCGGCAAAAAATGTTATGTGAGTGGAATGTCCTAAAAATATTTCGATGTATGTGTACAGATTGTCCCAAATAAGTTATTGCTGTGAGGTTAGTTTTTTAAACTGTTTTTTAGGACACTCTGTCTACATCAAAATATTTTTAAAAATGCCTATTTGGGACGTCTTGTCCTATCTTGTTAAATAAAAGAAATATTGGACTTCCTTGGACCATTAGACCACCCCAAATGTCTGACGACTGAGAAACAATCTCCTAATAGGTACCCAAGTAACATATCTAAAGTAAAACTGTAATTGTCTTTGCTAAAATTCAGTTTTTACAAAATGACGAAAGTTAAGTATCAATTCATTGACTTTGGTACCTGATACCTGCCAAAGCCACTAAGAGTCAATCTTCATAGTATACCATCGCTTCTACCTACATATGTTGGGAGCTTGCACTGACAAACTTTCAGCTGAAAAGCTTTTACAAAATAACAAAGGTTTGCCACTCACGAGGCTTCTAGTCTATAAGACAAGATTAAAAACGAAAATCTTTTGTGTCGATGACGTCACTAATCAACGTGATAAAAAAACTAAAAACATTAAACAAATTCCACGAAGAAACAGCAAAATTGCATCTTACGAAAATAAACACCTCTCGATTCCTCTACCCATACAGGGTGTTCGAAAAATGCGTTAGGCAATTTTAAGGGGTTATTCTGCAATAAGAAATAATGTTAGTAAGTCCCCTGACAAAATGTCAAAATCTCAGTGGTTACCAAGTTACAGGGGTTAGAAGTTTAATTTTAATTTTTGTTTTTTCGCCATATTGCGTTTATTATTAAACGAATCTTGTTGACATTTGGCACATGAATCCAGGGCCGTATTAACGGTTTGAGGCGCCCTAGGCTAAAATTCCCGGAGCGCCTATTTTCTTTCCAAATAAAAAAATAAAAAAGAGGTCCTCCAATTACAAAGAAATTTGTCAGCAAAAATACCCACTCAACCCAAACTTTTCTAAACTCCCTGTCTAGCGCCTATTCCTCCCTGTCTGGCGCCTATTTTTTCATGGCGCCCTAGGCTGTAGCCTAGTCAGCCTAATGGATAATACGGTTCTGCATGAATCAAGCTTTTGCACATTCTAAAATTTTAATATAGAAGTACTTTTTTAATAATGCCAGAGGGTACTTTACCTAAAACTTAAAATTGATTTAATCATAACTTTTTATTTTGACAGATATCGTAAGCTGGACGCGCCATTTTATAGACAGTCAAGTCCAAAGCTTAAAAACAAGGTACTTTTATAAAGTCGATAAACCCCACCGTTTGGGCACTAATCGAAATCAAAGTTTCATCATTTCAATCAATTACCTTCATTCATACAGGGTGACCAGTAACTGACCGATAAACTTTAAGGGTGATTCTACAATTAAAAATAAGAAATACTTCATTTTTGAACTACGGTGTATTAAATATTTAAAAACACTTTTCTGTTTTGTTTTTAACACCTCGTAGTTCAAAACTAAGATGCCTAGGACATAATATGTTAATATAATAAGTTTTTCTTATTTTCCGTTGTAGAATTGCGCCGTAAAGTTTGTGGGTTTAGTTACTGATCACCCTGTATGTATGTAGGTAATTTAAGTAAAATTAATGAAAACTTTGATGTCGATTAGTGGCTAAAGGTTGGGGTTGATCCACTTTAATAAAGAATACCCTATTGTTTAAGTTTTTGACTGTCTATAAAATGGCGCGTCCAGCTTTGCGATATCTGTCAAAATAAAAAGTTATGATGCAAATTAATTTTAAGTTTCAGGTAAAGTACCCTCTAGCGGTATTAAAAAAGTACTTTTATCTTACAATTTTAGAATTTGCAACGCTCGATTCGTAAAGCTAAATGTCAACTAGATGGGTTGCAATATGGCGAAAAAACAAAAATAAAAATTAAACTTTTAACCCCTGTAACTTGGTAACCATTGAGGCTTTGACATTTTGTCAAGGGACTTACTAACATTATTTTTCATTGCAGAATGACCCCTTAAAATTTCCTAACTCATTTTCCAAACACCCTGTATACCAAAACACCGGTTTCCTTAAAGATAAAAATTGAAAAATATTAAAGATAGGATCTGGTTTAAACAAGCAACAACTTCTTTACGTTATTCTATTGTAAGCATAATAAAATAGCCCGTTTTATTGCAAAATGACCGCTATAAATGATGTTCATTAGCAATAAAGTTAGAGAACAAACGTTAAATGTAGCTGTAAATACGATGTCCATGTTTACCGACTCTATGGCAAAGAGAAAATTAAATTCCGGAAGGGCGTGTTGCCTTGGTTCTTACGACAGATTTAATGTAAGTCGAACTTTATATCCCAATTTTGATCAGAGCTTTAAAATTTAAATTAAACAAATCAAACAATAAACTTTTATATTGTTGAACCTCGTCAGTTACGTTTGCAGTAAAAGGTCTGATTTATTTTGAGCTAGTCAGCTTTATAAGCTTAAGCAAACAAAACTGTATAGAAGACCAAATATCAAGCTAAGGCTTTTTTTAACGTTTACCATATCGCAGATATGTCATCAATTTACTACTACTCTTTTATTGCATCTTAAAAAATTAGCCAACACAATCTTTTTTGGCAATAACTATCCCAATGTGCCTTCCATTGTTATTTATTTATTTATTTATTTTGGCCATAAGGGACACAAACAGGTAAAATACCCACTAGAGTCTCCACAAAATTATAAATTAAGATATGATATAAAGTATGAATAGTTATGAAGGTCTACCCTTCTCGTATGTGTCTTTCAGCATTTAATGGCATTAGGTTAACTCATAGAAATATTATTTTTCTTTTTTCTAGCAGTTATGTCTTTTGTCAAAGCAACTTGCTGGATGATATAGTGGTGCTTGTAATCATAACAATTGTTCCAGAACAATGTTCTATTCTTTCTAAGTAAAACAACTACTTTTTAATACTCACAGGCACACTAAACTAACACTAAAAAGAGCCCGAGGAAAAGACACGTAGTTTTCATCTGGTAAAAATCAGGCAACGAAAATAAAGAAAATATTTTAATCGGAGAAAAGATAGCGTGTGCAACTCGTTTGAAATGCATATTTTCGGACGCTTGGTCCACTATCATCCGGAAATATAGCGCCTTTCCTATATGTTACACAATAATATACTATTTTTAGCTAAGTATTAATAATCCAGATATTCAGTAGCCTAGCTAGGCGTAGGCGGTCGCCTACTGCCTCGCGCTTGAGGTGGCCTCGCAGCTAGTAGGCCTGGGAGTTGAAGGTACCCCACCAAAAATGTAAATGTGAAAAAGGTGGCCCAAGTTTAATACTAAAATTATACTTGGCTGTTGGCTTCACCGCAAAAAGAATGAAATAACCAAGCCAAGTTCTATACTAAATCCAAATATGTATGAGATCTTCAAGTAGGTTAGATTTGGCTTGGCCACTTTTCATTACATCGGTCATTTTATAAAGTTATTCATTTTACTTAAATATCCAAACTCCAAACAATCTTTCTAAGTCATCTGGAAGTGGGTTAGGTTTTTGATATATACGTAATTAAGTCCGTCAGTGGAAAATTGACGACTTTTGACCTTTATATATTTATAACCGTTTGAGCTAGCTTCATAAAATTTAGGCTTCTAGTTGTCCTTATGGGTATAAATATACACACGAAGTTTCATGTCTATTATAATCTTTGAGGAAATGGTACTCGCATATTCGCTTACACTAAAATTATATGTGTATAAGAAAGAATTATAAAACAGTGTGTTTTTAAGGTAGGAACCATTTTTTTTGCCCTCAACTGTAATCTTTCAGGAAAGGAGGCCCACAGGTACATGTTCGCCAACGTCAATATTATATGTGAATTTTTTTTTAAACAATGTATATTTAAAGACCCTCTTTTTGTTCCTCAACTTTTTTTGCTATCTTCATCGACAAAAGGGGCCTCGCGGACTCGCAGATAAGCCTTCGCCTACGCCTGTTTTTGCCTACGCTTCAGAATTATCCCATTTAATATTGAGCTCTTCCTAAAAACCATCCACATTCTTTTTTATAACGCTTATTGTGTGAATAAGTATAGGTGCTGTATATTTGTTACCTTGGTATTTACCAGCGGCGGTCATATCGACTTTCTGAGGAGGGCCATGGGCTGAGGAGAAGTGTGTGAGGTGGCAAAAAACAAAAATTTGTAAAGGAGGTTCAAATGTTTTGAAAAGCAAAGAAAAAGGTCCTTTAACCTCTTATTATTGTTTTTACCATTCATTCTTTTTATAAAATTACACAAAACCTTCTTTCCACGTATTTGAAAAGGTCCTCACTCTTCAACTCCATCATCAGCCTCACCCCTCGGACCAACCTTGGGGGGACCCTCAATAAATGCCCATATTTGCCATTAGACATGTATGAAACACAATAAAATAGAAAGGATGTCGCATCCAAAGGGGGGCATGGCCCCCACGGCCACCCTCCCTATGACCGCCCCTGGTATTTAATATACCATTTAAATACAAGATAAATGATTTCAATGCACATTTTAATCAAAAAAATATTTTTTTATTACACAATTGGCAAATTCGATTATGGTTACATTTTATTATTATTATAAATAAATGGTCTCATAATATAGTTATGGCCGATTAAAGAAAGTGAGTATTTCTGCAGTAGTTGCAGGCAGGCAGGCAGCAGGCGGTCACCAGCCTGCACGCAGACCGTGACCATCGAGTGGCAGGTTCACTGCCAGTGCCACTGGCCCACAACTGGCACAGATTTTGGTTTATGTAGCAAACTCACGATAACATTATTGTAATTTTATGTTTATTTTGTTAAAAATGACTTGTTCAAAAAGTATTTATGAGTTCGGGAGCTTTTACGTAATAAAATTATTATTTTTTTATTAAAATCCAAATCAATAATTATGAAACCGGAGCAAAAGTTTTAATTTCTGAAAACTTTTGCTGAAAAAGAAACTATTTTTATTTAAATGTGGTTAGTTCTGGTTAGTTAACCCCAAGGAACAGGGTTTGCTTTCATATTTTGCCACCCATTTTTAACTACAACAAAGAAGTATAGAAAAAACGTTCTGTATAAAATTTTCAAACTTTTTCATCTATTACTATTTTTGAGCATAAAAACCGAAACAAATAAACGTCAAAAACTCAAGAAAATAGGTCATAATTAAAAAGGCATTTTAAAAATGCACATTTAATACATGTATCATAAATAGTTTTTGAAATATGGCCATTTAAATCTGGATATAATTTCCATTACCATTAAATTTAAAGTCTTAGCTTAGCGCAGCGCCGCCGTAGGTATGTAAGTATATTAAAAACTACTATTTAGATTTAAGTGATCATATTTCAAAAACTATTAAAGATAGATATAATAAATGTGGTATTTTGTAAAGCCTTTTAATAGAACTTTTTGATGGTGACATAATATACAAGGTGTTGCTTTTAAAAAAAGTTTACCCCTTCATTTTTCTTAAGTGTTTAATGTTCATTTGTTTTTTATGCTCAGAAAATAATAGATCAAAAATTATGAAACTTTGATAAATGACGTTTTTTCTATCCTTCTTGGTTATAGTTAAAAGTGGGTGTCAAACAACGAATTCCCACTCAGACCAACTGAGCCTAGCCTCCTATGGCAGATTACTTAACGCGTCAAAAATTAGAAAGCGCGACGTTTGTATTTTTCTTGATCGGGCTCGCATACTGTGTTTTTTAAAGCGGCCAGTAGTATCTGGCCGGAGGCTTGCCTCCCTTGCTACGTATGATGGTTTTATTACTATTCAAATTTTCGCGGTTGGTGCGCGTTTTAATGCAGTGTGGTACGTAGTGATAGTGACAATGATAATAATGTCAATTAAGAGTTCGTTGGTGCCAAAATGTAAATGAAAACCCTGTACAAATTTATTAAAATATTCTCGTCAAGTTTTGGTTATGTTTACAGGCACTGTTTATTAAATCCTAATTATAATATATTATATTAATTGGGCAAGACGAACCATGGGTCACTTAGTTATTCTCCTAATCCTAATAGATGTAAATTCATAAATTTATGAGGGTACTTACAACGTATTAGAAACAGAAAGTGATTTGTCATAGTTAATCATTATTTTGATGGCATAAATTAAAACCGATTTAAACGCCACTTTAGACATATGTAGCTATTTAAGCCATACATTTGATAATTAAAAATTAATTAGAAAAATTTACTTCTTTATTGATTTTATTATATTTATTTGTATCATTATTATCATAATGGTTTGGTACACTTATACAATTAAAAATATTAAAATATGTGTGTTTTCATTAATAATTTAACAAATCTTAAATGGTGAAATTAAAAATTTATAAAAAGGCAAAAAAATCATTGTTTTTTTATTGTACTTCAACGGTGGTCCTATTGGATCCGATGATAGTATCCTGGGAAAGTCAAGAAAAAATCTCCAATCTTCAAAAACGAGAAGATTTCTCAATTCTCCTGTATGTTTTTTTACGCGATAACTTCGGCGTTTGTGGACCGATTTTATAAACCTTTTTTATTTGAAAAAGTATACTTCTGCGGTGGTTCCATAAAAAAAGTCAGGATCGCGAGAAAAAAGGTACTAGACCTATTTTTTCTCTCTGCCGTACGTTGTTCAGGCAGCAAAGCTGCCTCTAGGTAGGAAATATGCTCGATAGTAAAGAGTCGCATTCAAAATCGACAACCTTAGGGTAAAATTAACCTTTTCACCAAATTAAAAGAGGTACTCTTTACATATATGTCATATGGTACTGTTTTTTAGACTACAGTAAATATTACAAGCACGTGAAATTTGATTGGTTGAAAGCGCTACAGACGGTCATGCAAAACGGTCACATTGGGGGGTCATGGTTAGTTCTTTTTTAAATTAGCTTTTTAATTCGCTTCAAACCAATCAAATTACACGTGCTTGTGCTTTTTACTGTAGCCTGTGTTTTTTAGTGTATGTTTACCGATTTACTAGATACAATAATAATTCAAAAGCGAAGAAATAAACTGTTAAAAAAATGTAATCAACTTTAAAACAAAAATAAAACTTGCTAAAAAGTAAAAAACAATAATAAAAAAGGAGAAGTCGGGTAATAACATATTATGTGCTACACTACTCAAAAGCAGGGTGTACACGGTCATGCAAACCCAAAACGCACTTGCATGAAAGCAAATGTCAAATGAAGCTTTTGATACACACTATTTAGATGTACCTGTCAGTTCAGCGTCAGTTTTGACAGCTGGTGGTGTAAACAACTTGAGCAGAAGCGTAATTTAGCGAAAAGATATTTTATTTTGTCAATGTATTCCTTACTTTTAACTTTTCAAAAGCATGGATAACCTTGATACATATCTATAAAATCACGCAATACATCTTACTGGCGCCAAAAAGCCATTTTGTTAACTCAAAACCAACAATATTACCCCGTAAACGACGTTCCTAAACTAAAACGTTAACTGACGTGTCCTACACATGCACAAGTTTGCACAACGCGCGCCTCGAAAAATTAAACTCGCACATCGAGTCGCTTGCCAAGCCAGATGTGGCAGTTTTTTAATACACACAGTCAAATTTGCGCGTGAGCTTTGGCTTTTTGACAGATGTGACAGTTTTGCATGACCGTGTATACCCCAGTAATGTAATTTCTAAATAAACAAAAGCTTTTTATTCTTTATTACCATAATATGGTATTACCTAACCTCTTTTCATTAATTATTATTATTTTTTTGCATTTTTATGTTGAAGATGGTTTAATTAAAAAAATACTGTTTATAAATATAAATGTATGTTTTATTGAATGTTTACCACCTACTGCATAAATTAAAAGTTTTTTTTTCTTAAGGGTGCAGTTACGCGAAGGTGTCATTGAAACCAAGTCAGGATATGATGATAAGAACCTAAGGAACTTGAGAGAAACCCTTAAACACGTCATTGTATTTTATTTAACGATTTCATTATTATATCACCAGTAATTTCTTGTCAGTATTTAGAGCTGCATAAGCTAAGTACCTAGATCATATACCTACTCGAAGCAGTATTGCTGCTCTGACGTTTTTTGGAGTATGCTTACCAATTAAATTATAATAATGATAATAAACCAAGCAAAAAAACAAAAACAACAAAACATTTAAACCGATTTTTAAAAAATGAATAAAACCCACTACAAAGCTAATATTAAATAAAATAAGGTAAAAAAAATAAAGTCATTAGGTTTCCAATTTTTTTAGATTATGAAAACTGTGTCCGGATATAACAAATATATAATAACCTAACAAATATGTACATTAAAATGTGTAATTTAAAAAAAATTGTTTTGATTTTTAAAATAAATGTAAAGGTTTTACATATTTTTTTACAAAACAAAATAAAAATAAATTAAACTGATATTTTGTGGGTAAATAATTTAGTAATATATTGATCAACTAAACTGTGATTACATTTTAAGAAGGAAGTAATTTGATATTAAACTGATCATTTTCAATAAATATAATTTTGGGCATATCTTATGTTTTTTTTCAAAGTCTCATAGATCAATAGATAAAAATTAAATATGTTTTTTTTCTAAACCAATTAAAATGTTTAGGTGGTAAAAGACATAAATAATAAATTAGCAGTAATTTGTAAACATGACTTTGACGAAAACTTAATTAAAAACCAAAAACAATTTTTTAATATTACGAAAATAATATTTTAAATTATGATATTATGTATAAAAATAATAAACAGTTATACATATACATAAATAATCGACTAAATTAAATTTAGTAATATCCTCCAATTTGTTGGCCTTACAAAGTAGTATATTTGCCAAATAATAATTTACGTCTAATTTTGAGCTCAAAATTGCACATTTAATATTCGGTTTTAATCTTAATATATTTTTTAATCTGTAAAGTTTTATATACAGGGTGGCCCACCATATTCGACACGGTCTATAGCTGGATAACCATGGGGTTTTAAAAAAGTAAATACTGAAACATATACAGGTTGGATAAGGCCACAGTATAAAATTATTTTACTCTATACAGGATGTCTCAAAAAAGTGTGACGTATCAAAGTTATATTTTTTAAATGGAACACCCTATATTTTATGACGGTTTTAGATTCTACATAAAAAAATAATTTAAGTTTGTTAATAGTATCAAGTGTCTTATTTTATTCGTATTTGTGATATTTGATTTTTTTCAAAATGCAGGGGTGCAATTAAATTAATTTGATTTTAACAACATTAACTCCTTAAACTAAACTGACTAAAACACTAGTAATCAATAAATGGTCGTTGTTATTTTCTTAAGAAAAATATTAGTGGCTGCTATGTCACAACCAACTTTAATTTAAATAAACATTTGGACTAAAAATTTGTAAAAACAGATTTTACTAAAAAAGCACAAAAGATAGGTATAGGCAACCTATACACCATTTGAACGAGTATTTTATTTGTCATCATGTGACGTAAAAAATACAGGGTTTTCCATTTAAAATAAGAAAGATATGGCTATTTGATTTTCTACAATAATTGAAATTATTTTTTGATCCCCCTGTACAATATTTAATCTTGATTTGGCCTACGTATGATATGAAAGACTTTTTCTAATCTTGTTACACATTTTAAAGTTTAAAGTGTTAAAAGTGTTAAAGTAAAATCAATTTAATTTTACCTCTGCATTTTTCAAAAAAATCAAATATCACAAAAACGAATAAAATTAGACACTTAGTACTATATACAAACTTTAGTTATTTTTAAAGTATAATCTAAAACCGTCATAAAATATAGGGTGTTCCATTTAAAAAATATAACTTTGATACGTCACACTTTTTTTGAGACACCCAGTATAAACTAAAATAATTTTATACTGTGGTCTTATCCGACCTGCATATGTTCCAGTACTTACTTTTTTAAAACCCCATGGTTATCCAGCTACAGACCGTGTCGAATATGGTGGGCCACCCTGTATATTATATCACAAGACCTATAAATTTAATCGATTAAAATTAAAAACTTGAGACCGCAAACGGTCGAGAGTTTTTTTAAAATTATTGTTTATACAATTATTTGCCAAGAAATTCTTGCAAAAAATATTTGTGTGGTTTAATCGATTTGAATTTGTAGGTCGAGTGGAATACGGCTAGATTATTTCCTAAAAACTTACATTTAAGCCAAAAACACAGAATTTTACTGATAATAATGTTTGACATTATCTTTCAATTTTGACAACTAGTTTGGATGACAAAATTTTATTCGCGCATAACAGCACATGTAGTTTAATCACTTATCTAAGCAACATTTATCCGAAAAATGGTGGTTTTTGATTGGTCTATTTTCTAGTAAGGGAAATAATCATATATAAATTTTTTAAAAAATAATTAACAGATGTCATTTTAGACAGATGTTGCTTTAGACAAATTTTCCTTTTGACTGGTGTTGTTTCTGACATGCTTCTTTAAACAGGCTTTTTTAACAATAGTAGGGAGCGAGCCCACGATGCTAAATGGGGATTTACTCCATCTATTTTTTCTTCTTTGCGACCTGTTAGTGATAATCATATCATTACCCTGATGTTGACTGTGAAGTCAGAGCCAAAAATAGAAAACTCGCTTCAAGAAAGAAGAAATATAAGAAATGTAAAAGATATTAGGGAAATACCAGTCATTTTAATTTTGCTTTGGGTATTTCGTATGTCATGGTGAATATTTTAAGTGGTCGTAAATAAAGAAGTTAAGCACCTGAAAGGAATATTTTTCCCATATTTCTTTGGACTTTTACGCACTCATCGGCAAAAATATGTAAGTCTTAAAAGCGTACAGTTTAAAGGGAGTATGGTTAATTTGTGCTTTAGAGTGTACATTTTTATAATTTTTTGATGACACAGTTAAAATTTATTTATTAAATTCAATACATTAACATTAAAATATACCCTAAAAAGAAAAATACGGAACGGCAGCAATTATTTGGAAGCGTCTTTAACAAAAGGTGATTTGCGTTGGCCCTTAAAGTGCGTTCAGATATAAACTACGACCCGCAAACCGTACCTTATCGCGAACCTCGTTTCGAACAGACGTCTCGCAATTACGATAGCCCTGTCCTGATTTGTGCAACGACCTGCAACCGTACCAAGTCGCAAACATATTCGACCGTCAAAACGAGCGCCGTCGCGAACCTAATAGGCTCAAGGTTTGCCCCGATCCACAGTTTGTCGGTAAATTAACATCAAAAGAATTGGTGCGCGACGACGCGAGGTCGAAACCACGTACGGTGCATCAAACCTCGCACTGCAACCATTTGTGCGATCCATATTGTGATCGGGGCGAACCTTGAGCTGCAACACAGATATGTTCACAACACTTTAAAGTTAAAAACGCAATTATGAAGTAATATTGACTTTGAAGAAAACTTCTCAGCGTTACCTTGTAAATTACACCGCCACACAAATAAAAAAAGTTTCAGCTCTGAAAAAATAACATGGTTTCATTATGTTTTTGGGGTCGCTGAACCTAAATCTGGGGTCGATTTGACTCCATCAGGTTACAGTCAAGGTCATTAAAAGGTCAAATCATTAAAATTCATTAAAAATAGACAACAAATTGGTTTTTATGTTTTTGAAGTCACTGAGTCCGAATCCGGGGTCAATTTAACCCCATCAGGTCATGGTCATTTTAAGGTCAAATTATCAAAGTTCATCAAAAATAAACCACAATCGTGGTATCTTTTTGTTGTTAGAATCAGAAATCAAATCGACCTCTTGACCTCATTAGGTCGTGATCAAGGTTATATCAAGGTCAAATCATCAAAATTTGTGGAAAAACAGACCACAATCTTGTTATCTTTATGTTTTTAGGGTCGCTTAATCCGAATCCGTGGTCAAATTGACCCCATTAGGTTAAGATCAAGGTCATATCAAAGTTAAATCATCAGAAGTTATTGAACATAGACCACAATCATGATATCTAGAGGTTTTTGGGTTGATAACCTTAAAAATGACATTGACCATGACCTGATGGGGTCAAAGTGACCCCGGTTTGAATTCAACGACTTTAAAAACATAAAGATACCACGATTGTGGTCTATTTTCGATTAATTTTGATGATTTGACCTTTAAATAATCTTGACCCAGGCCTCATGGGGTTAAACCGACCACAGATTTGGATTCAGCGACCCCAAAAACAAAAAGATACTTATAGTTCAAGTTGATGGGTGGAGGCTCAAGATTTAAAAAAATACGTTTTCTACTTAGCCGACGTTTCCGAAAATTTATTTCCTTCTTCAGGGAAATTAGAATTGATTTTCCGTGTTAAAAAATATTTAAAAAATTCACAAGGGACCATTTGTTTATAGACACAAAAACAGTGGACACAATATAAAGGTTAAAAATAATTTTAACTGACAAAAAGATACCACGATCTAAGTTCTTCCGGACCTTCAATTTTTTTGTAAAGTTATGATTGACCTTGAATTAACCTTGACCATGGCCAAACTGTCCTCAGATTCGGATTTAGCGACCCCGAAAACATGAAGAAACCATGGTCTTTCTTTTAGAGCTAGAACCTTTTTTTTTTATTTGTAGTGGCTGTGTTATGTAAAAGAACAGTGATAAGAATTTTTAAATGATCAGTGCAGTAGTTTTCAGGTTATGATGGTCGTCGACTTTAAAACCGTGAGTTAGGGAAAAAGGCATTTACAGTTCTGAGCCACTAGACATTACTTTAATATTTCACACAATATTTTTGAAATGTTCTTTACTCAGAAAGTAAAAATGAAAATACAAAAAAACAAAACAAACAAAGCAAGGATAAACCACAAATTTTAATTCCCAATGAGTATTTTTAATAAAACAATTCTAAACATATACAGGTAGTTTTTCAAGGCATGAAAATAAGTTAAAAATTAAAAAAAAATATATTTAAATAATTTAGTGCAATTTAAGAAAAATACATTATTTTTCTAGTTTTTGTGTTTTCGTACACCCAACCCAATTTATTAGACAAAAATTTTGCTTAGTAATAAATTTTAAATTCTAAAATTTTATATTTAATATATAAAAGGGGCAAACTGACAGAAATGTAAGCAAAAGAAAATGAGGGAACATTTTTCCATTATGCAGTTTTTATCAGCTTGCAGCTTGGCTGTCCATTTTACTTCCACTTCACGTCATATCCAAGCGACGCGTCGAGTAAACAAAAATCAAATTTAACAAACAGAGAAAACAAAATAAATGGATTTTCCATGTCTTTTTTCTGTTGTATTTAATAAATTTGTCGATCAAATATGTTTTTTTTACTCCTAATACTTTATTACGGTATTTTTACAGTTGGAAAGTTTTATTTCATGAAAATTTTTGGTGAAAATGTTTGTTTTACCAACTTACCCAAGCTTGAAAACAACTAATTTAATATTTATTTTGTAATAATTTTACTAATTATAAGCCGTAATAATGTTATTTAAAGCTTATACTATAACAAAATATATCTTATAATATAAAATAATGTTTAATTAACAAAATCCCTTTGGAAAAAACCTCAATTACTTTCTACGTTTCTCTAAATTATTACTTGACTAAGTGTGACTGGTGGGACATAGAAAAATCATTTCTTTTGATTTTCATCTTTTTACGTACCTGCATACGTTAAAATAAATAATAATAAAATAAACTTTTTGATATATAAAATATTAAAGAGAAAATCAGGTCAAAAAGTTTTTAGGGTAAAACATCAACAGGGTAAATTAATTAACTCTTTAGATGGGATTATTATTTCCCCTGTTTGCGATATTATATGATATCGCAGTTATTAAAACTATGAAAGTTAAATTGGGGTTATTTGAATTTTTTAGTTTTTTTCTACCCGATATCAATAATAAAAATATAATATGCAATTTATCTTAAAAATGGCTTAAAAGAAATAACATAAAATATGCTAAATTTTTTGAAAAGGTCTGGGTTTGATCATTTTACAATTCTAAATTTACAGGGTGTCAGTATAATTTAAAAAAATATAGAAAAAAATCTCTAACAACAAAGAAGTTACGAAGGACCAAAAAAACAGCAAGAAAATAATAAAAAAAACGCTGTAACAAGTAAACAACGCACCAGTAATTTTGGCTTGAAATTTAATTCTCGTAAACGGGCGTTAGTTTTTGTGTAAAACATACAGAAACACACAGTTTTCTATAAAAAGCGCAATCTCAATGTGTTTTTCTTCCAGCGTACCAAGTTTTATTACTTTTAAAAGCTTTAAAATTTGGCATTTTTAAAACCAAAATAAGAAAATGTACTCTTATATTTCACCGGAATTTTTTAGAGATAGAAACGGGAAAGGAAAAAGAAAAATTTATTTGATCAGATAATATTTTCTTAGGGTGAAAGGACGATGTGATTCAATTATCTAGAGTAAACACTGCAAGCACACAACAGAAATAATAATAAGATTTGCTAGATGAGTATTTTAAAATTATTGTTCCGCCATTATTTTCTTTTACTTTTTAGAGATATAAATAAAGTAACTACTGTAAAAAGTAAAATATGTTTTTTAAAAGGATTGTTAATTACGAAAACAAACAAATTATCAGTTTAAAAGGTACCATCCGTATGTCGGCTTCTATCGAAAATCTCAGAAAAGACAAAAACACTTAAACTTGTTTTCCCAGGGAGGCAATTTGTTTTCTTGTTTTTAATTAAATCCTCCAAACCTCCTAAGAAGTTGTTGCAGATAACCCGTTAAATCCTAAATCATGAGAGGGTTTTCTTGATATTTTGTTTTAAAGGCCTTTTGGAAAACACCGTACACTTGACTCTTTTGTTTAGTACTTCTCGGAAAATCAGAAACAGAAATCGTCTTATTAATGGTCCTTTACTTACTCAAAGACTTCCTTCTCTTGCCCATCGTCGAGCTGTGGAGATCTATCGCTCTTCTATAGATACTTTTACGGCTTCTGCTCCGACGAATTATCCAGTACAGTCCCTCCTCTTGCAGCTCCCAACAGAGAAACTCGTGGTGCCCCACGTATGTATCCTATACGGTCCAATTGGACAGGCCCCGAACATTTCAGTTCGTTCTTTTATACCCAGAGTTTCTAGACTGTGGAACCTACTGCCAGCGGAGGTCTTTCCTTCCCCCCCAAATCTTCAAGTTTTTAAGTCCCGTGTTAACAAGACTTCCTCTTCACCCTGCTTAAGAACACCCACGGTACGTTAGTATTTAGCTTTCAGCCTTCGTGGATTGTCCAAAGATTAAAAAAAAAAACTATTAATTTAAGACATCAAAAGTTGCAATATAAAACATAATACCAAATAATAAAAAAAATTTTAATTTGTGAGTTTTCATGCTGTTTATTATTTTAAGGATCGTAATATACATTGTTCTTAAATGGTTTATTATGTGAGAAACACCCAAAAATTTCATAATTTATAGACATATGATTTACAGCATTATTAAGTTTTTTTTATGTTTTTATAATTTTTAATGATCTTCATTGTAAAATGCTGTATCACATTTTACAAAATAATTACCACTCTTTTATTACCTTCTTAAACAAAAGTATTATCCCATAATATATATGGTTTGTTGCAACTCTAAATATTATCTTATAATGTCTTTTTCTGCTTTTTCCGAAAGGACGAAAACGCCGAATTGACTATAGAAGGAGCCCACGATGCTGGGGATTAACTCGAGCGTCATAGAGACCTATTGGGTTGCAAAGCTGGGATGATAGGAAGAAAAAATGTTTTATTTTTTTTTATCTTGGGACAAACCACGAAGACTAAAAGCCCAAATACTAACGTACCGTGGGTGTCTCTAGGGATAAAGGAACGAACAAAGTGGGAAGTTCGAGGCCTGTCCAATTGGACCGTATAGGGATGCATACGCGCGGAACCACGAGTTTCTCTGTTGGGAATCGTGAGTGGAGGAACAATTCTTCAGAGCAGAAGCCATGGAAGTACCTATAAAAAGCGATAGATCCCCCACAGCCCGACGATGAGCAAGAGAAGGCAGCCTTTCTGTAAGTGAAGGATCATTAATGAGACGAATAGCTTTTCTTTGAATAGAATCAAGAATGCTTAGGATTCTTGGGGACGCCATGCCCCAGATATGAGAACAATATTCCAAGGGCGGTCGGATTTGGGACACATATAGAGTGTATAAATTGGAAGGGGAAAATACTTTTTAGCTTGAAAGAGAAATCCAAGCTTCTTTGAAGCTGCCGTGGCTATAGATACAATGTGTTTATACCAGTTAAGGTTACTTTTAAATGTGATGCCCACAAGATTGAAGGTGTGTTTGCTCTGTAAAACTTGACCGCTCATAGGTAGAGAATGAGTATTTGATGACTCTTTTCGCGACAAGGAACATGATTGTGTTTTGGATGCATTAAACTGGACGAGATTTTTGGCGCCCCAATCCAATATTAAATTAAGATCCTGCGAAAGAGATGTCTGCATCGCTTTGCGTTTGTTTTCCAAATCAGGTTTAGTGATGGTATTAGAAACCTAAAAACTGGAGTGAATGGTACTATCGTCGGCGAAACTATGAATGGAATTAGTTGTCGACGAGAGAAGGTCGTTGATTTGAAGAAGAAACAATGTTGGTGCCAGAACTGAGCCCTGAGGCACTCCAACATTTACTTGGTAAAAGCTTGAAGAATGGCTGCACAATAACTGATATACGTCGATCAGATAGATAACTAGAGAGTCAAGTACAGAGTTTAGTTGAAAGACCATAGAAGGGAAGTTTATTAAGAAGTGCGGCATGCCAGACCTGGTCAAGAGCTTTGGATAATAAGAGCAACGATCTGGGACTCACCTAGAAACTCAAGAAACTTATTCCAGCAGTGTGATACAAAGGAAAGAAGATCTGCTGTAGATCTTTTGTGGCGAAATCTATACTGCCTGTCATTTATGTATATAATTTATATGCCTGTCATGTATGTACATAATGTATATTTTTCATCGTTGCGGGAAGGGTTAGTGTTTTTAGTAGAAAACCAATATATTTTGTTCCTATGAAGAGAAGCAATACAAGATATGCATTTTATTTTGCAATTTACAACAATAAGAAAAGATCTAAGCAATATCATGTTTCATATTCCCAGTTAACAGAAACATATTTTAGTTGAAATAGCAAGCACGGAGGTCTTAAACTGAGAACAATATACGACGTTTTATCGTCGTCACATGGCGCGTTCTTCTTCTTTTTGGATAGTTCCTGCTCGTTCTTCTTTTATTACACGTAGATACAGTTTTTTACGCGTTTAATCAAACATAGTTAATAGGTATGATTAATCCTATTTGTTATTAAGAACCAAAGTCGGTCCACATAGGGTCACGACATTCCACCATATTGCTTCGACGTGTTTTGACGTCACATCTTCCATTTTTCGGCCATGTTGTTCAGTGCCGGAGATATACAGTTTATTGAATTAATAGAACAACCGTTTACACAACAGTTTTTAATTATTATTAAGTTGTAAATTCTTTTACTTTAAATAAAAAATATTTGGAATTACATCTTTCAACAAATATCACTTCCAAAACAATGCAAAATGAAATGCGCAAATTCTAGACGCCACTGGATTGATCATCAGCTTTGATTTTACCCAGTCTTGCCAATTTTTCTCCGTGGAGTGCCCTTCCTTGGGTCCCCGACCTCGAACCGCCTAAAAGTTGAGGATATGTCGCAACCGTATAAATATAAACTAACCTTGAATAAGAACCAATGTACAAGTTGGCGCTTTTTCGTTGACCTTGCAGGGTATTGCAAAAACTGAAAAGGTAGAACAAATCTGATTGCTCAATTTTGATTTCAATTTTTTAAACAAATTTACTGGTAAAAGTAAATCATGGGTTACTTGATTCGTTTTGAAGGTACAAAGTCTTTTTTTTAATTTGGTCAATTTGGCCAGGCACTTGTACCCCGCTTAATATTAATGACAGAAAAGAATGTAAATAGAAAAGTTTTAAAGATTTTTATGTAGAATTTAATAAAATATTTGTTTCTTTCATTTTTCTGTTATTTGCCGGTCTTATCTCAAATTAGCCATTTTCTATTTTAAAAACAATTTAATTTTAAAATGAGCCTCAAAATTCAAAACCAAATTTTAAATTTTAAACATTCCAAATCTACTACCGGTATCGTGGACCTTTAAAATTAAGTTTTTCGCTGATTAATTTTGCACCAATTGTTTATTGTAACTATTTCTGAAAAATACTTTTACTACGTCATTTTACAGGGTATCATTTTAATTAATGGCTAATAATGCCCATTTTAGAAAAAAAAGTCGTATTAACATATGTCCTTAAACTCTTAACCTTTGAGCTACAAGGTGTTAAATTTTAAGGAAAAAATCGTTTTCTTGTCATACCTTTAAAACTGTATGTTATAAAAATTTGGCACGCACCTACTCAGCATCAATAGACATTGACACAAACGGGTTTTTTAATGTGGAAGATTTTTAAATATTACCACCGTTGGAGTTATATACAAAAGAATTTAAAAAATATGGAACGCCATTGCTTTAAAAAAAGAAAAGAAATATTTTTAAAATTCCTATTTATTTTGCAACAAATTTGATCTTTTGATCTTTTTTGTTCGATGCACCGTTTTCGCTTAAAAAAATAAAAACCGTTTTTGATGCATGTTTGGTATAGCGAAATAATTTTAAACTAGTAGGCAATTTTAAGTTTTTATGCGAGAACGATGTTTTGAAAAAAGCAAGGAACCAAATTTGTTGTAAAAAAATAAGTATTAAAAAATGATTTTTTAGAAAAAGCAATGGCGTACCATTTTTTTAAATTTTAGTATTCATCTCATACGAACACCATTGGTGAAAAAATTAAAAAAAAATTAAATTAAAAAAATCTTATTGGTGCTTAGTAGGTGCATGCCAAATTTCATTAAAATATCTTGAACAGTTTCAAAGTTATGATAAGAATACGATTTATTTCTTAACACTTGAAAAAAAGCTTAAAAGTTAAGAGGTTTATGACAAATGGTAATATAAACTTTTCTTTCTAAAATTGGCTAAAGAATCCTGTCCTGTATTTTTAAGACATTAATTTAGTTACACCCTGTAGACTACTACAAGAATACTTGAGAAAAAATTAGAAAATTGAGGAGCATCAATTTTTGTGTTTTTTTTTTACTTTTGATGGTTATATTTAGTTTTGTATCAAGGGTTATCGAACATAATTAAATGCTTTACACCTACCAATACAGACAGTATGCAGACAAATATTCATGAAATTCATAAAAAATTCTAAAGTTTACCGTTATGACAACTACTTTCACATAATTTTTCATATAAACATTTTCAAGGTTTTGCTTTCGACAATGTCACACTGACTTGCTTCACATAATTTCTTTGTTTGTTCCCAAAATGGCAATTCTGGTTTCTAACCAGCACTTTTATTATCTTTTAAATGTGAATTGTATGACTACTTGACTTCAAAACTTGAATTTAACTAGAGCAAATGTGTGCAAAATGTATAGTTTTGCATGTTTAAAATTATGTTATAACTTTTTAAGATGAACTTAATTATTTCTTGTTCACTTTACTTTTACACAAAAAAATACGAGGGTGTTTTGAAAAATTATATAAAGCTATTTTTATCTTAAAAGCATACTCATCTCTTTGATTCAACTATTTTCAAAGTTAAAATCCCCTCTTAAAATATATTCTTTTCAGGTTGGCAAAATGCAATTCTTTAGTAGACTTATAATGACAAAATAAGAAAAGAGCTTCATAATTTTTTTCAAAATGTCATTCGTTTTCGTTCACAAACCGTCAAAGTTCAATTTTTATTTTGGTTTTTTCGCCATATTGCATTTATTTTTTAACCAATCCAGTTGATATTTGGCACACAAATTGAGCTTTGCAGATTCTAAAATTTTAAGACAAAAGTACTTTTTAAATACCGCCAGAGGGCACTTTACCAAAAACATAAAATTTAATAACATTATAACTTTTATTTTGACAGATATCGCAAAGCTGGAGCGCCATTTATACACAATCAAAAACTTAAAAATAAGTTGCTCTTTATTAAAGTCGATAAACTTACCGTTTAGGCACCAATAGACATCAAAGTTTTCAATATTTTCAATCAAATAACCTACATACATACAGGGTGTCCAGTAAGCTAACCGACAAACTTAACCAAACGATTCTACAACAAAAATACGAAAAAAACCTTATAGAAACATATGTTCTAAACGTCTTAGTTTTTAAACTACAGGGTGTTAGAAATTAAAAAAAAGTTTTTTTTTAAATATTTAACACACCGTAGTTCAAAAACTAAGACGTTTAGGACATATTTTTATATGAAGTTTTTTCTTATTTTCTGTTATAAAATCGCCCCGTAAAGTTTGTCGATTGAGCTACTGAACACCCTGTATGTATGTAGGTAATTTAATTAAAATTGATGAAAACTTTGATGCCTATTGGTGCCTTAACGGTGAGGTTTATCGACTTTAATAAAGAGTACCTTATTTTTTAGGATTTTGATTGTCTATAAAATGGCGCTCCAGCTTTGCGATATCTGTCAAAATAAAAAGTTATGATGTAAATAAATTTTAAGTTTTAGGTAAAGTGTCCTCTGGCGGTTTAAAAAATACTTTTGCCTTAAAATTTCAGAATCTGCCAAGCTCGCTTTGTGTGCCAATGGTTTTGCTTAAAAATAAATGCAATATTGCGAAAAAACCAAAATAAAAATTGAACTTTGACGGCTTGTAACTCGAAAACGACTGACATTTTGAAAAAATTATATGAAGCTCTACCCTTATTTTGTCAAGTAGAATCACCCCCTTGAGTTTCATGATCGATTTTTGAATCACCCTGTATTTTTAAGTCAAACAACTTAATTTGTTTCACAGTCTGTATTTAATGTTTTGTACGCTCGGTTAGTTTTAATAGATGTTTAAAATTTCGGCAATCTTTTAACTAATTAATTAAAAAGTTCATCATACAGCGAAGGAGGCGTCGCTGGCTGGGGCAGTGTCTTCTGCAGGGCGGATGTGATGGGTATCTCTGGCGTTTCAGTTCGGTGCCCGCAATTTGCCGTATCGGATTACTTTGTTGCAAAGCCCAAGAATTACAAGACAAATATTTAAATTTGTTTTTTTTTTGGGAAAAATATTTAAGATTTAGTTTTTGGAAAAAATACCGTGTATACAGGGTGTCAACCAGAGTTGGGTCGAATTTTGAAATCCAGTAGTGAAATACGAATCTTAAATACTTGATTGTAGGCAGTATTCCAATACTCCTGGTTTAAATACATGAGTAAAAGTACATATATATAAAATTTTGCTGTACTCGAACTTCAGGGTTTATTAAAATATTTTTTTCTTTGGACAAACCACGAAGGCTAAAAGCCTAAATCCTAACGTACCGTGGGTGTCTTTAGCGAGGTAAGAGTGAGTTTTTTGTTGACACGGGACTTAAATACTTAAAGATTTGGGGGAAAGGAAAGACCTCCGCGGGCAGCAGGTTCCACATTCTAGAAACTCTAGGGATAAAAGAGAAGAACAAAGTGGGAAGTTCGGGGCCTGTCCAGTTGAACCGTATAGGGATGCATTCGCGCGGCACCACGAGTTTCTCTGGTGGCAACTGCGAGTGGAGGAACTATTTTGGACAATTCTTCAGAGCAGAAGCCATGGAGGTACCCATCAAAAGCGATAAATCCCCCACAGCCCGAAGATGGGCAAAAGAGGGAAGTGAAGGATCATTAATGAGACGAATAGCTCTTTCTTTGGATGAAATCAAGAATACTTAGGGTTGTGGGGGACGCCATGCCCCAGACATGAGAACAATATTCGAAGGGAGGTCAGATTTGGGACACATATAAAGTGAATAAATTAGAAGGGGAAAAATACTTTTGGCTCGAAAGAGAAATCCAAGATTTTTGCAGCTGCTGTGGCTATAGATACAATGTGTTTATGCCAGTTAAGGGTACTTTCAAATGTGACGCCCACAAGATGGAAGGTGTCTTTGCTCTGTAAAACTTGGCCGCTCATAAGTAGAGGATAAGTATTTGATGACTTTTTCGCGACAAAAACATGATTGTGTTTTGGATGCATTAAAATGGACGAGAAATATAAATACTTTTTGAATGCAAAAAAGGTCCTCACCCAAACAAAAAAACACAGATAGTACATCATTTCTTTGTCATTTAGTTCTGGTTAGTCGGTTTTTTTATTATTTTAAACCAGGATTCAAATACAAAAATTTAATTCCAGGATTGGGGATCCGAATATAAAGCAAGTATTCGAATACTGGTATTTAAAAACGATAGTTATAATCCAGAATACCAAACACTGATCAAAAACCTATTTACTCGAATACCGAATACCCAGCACACAGATGTATTCGAATAGTTTTAGAGTACTAGCCAAATGTATTCTAACTAGAATTCAAAATAACGGAAGATTTTTTTATAGGGAATGGGAATGTCACCCCGGACCACCCCCTGAGTTCAACGCTGGTGATCAAAGTAAAATTTGGTATGCTCATCATACCACTTCAGAACCTCCAAGGGCAATTCTTGCCAATGCTTGGAAAAAAAGGGTTTAAGGGCTTATATACAGTTAGGGAGACCGAAAAAAAGCGAATTTTCCAGATTTTTTCAGAGAAAACTTTTAATTTAATTTAATTTAATTATTGATCTAAAATTTGTACACATATTATGGTATCTTTTAACTGTATTTTAAGACTTAGTATTAATAAAAATATTTATTTGGTATAAGGAGCTACAGCTGACCTCCGAGAGCTCCTCTAAAAAAGACGATTTGTGGTGACCACTATATCTCTGAACTGGATCCTCGGAAATTAAAAAACCAAAGAGATTTCGTTAAAATAATGTTAAATCTAGTTTATTAATTGAAGAAATAAGCAAAATAATTTTTTTCAGAAAATGCCGGTAAATAGATTTTAAAAAGCTTGGGTTAAAATTGGATACTACTCGGTTTAGCCGTTTTCGAGTAATGTTGGTCAATAACTCTTGAAGAAAAACGTGTTTAAAGTTTAAAAAGCACATAAAATTACTTTAAAACAGCTTATCAAATATGCGTGTAACTTTGAACGCTATGAAAGTTGTGTTTTTTTTTAATATATGCACAATAAGAAAATAAAAATCGATTTTTGAAAATACCAACTGTATATAACCTCTTAAAGCGAGACACCATTGTTGTGTGTGTATTTCTTGGCAAGGTCCAACCCCTAAATAATTAAAGAATACAATACTACCACTTTCGCGATTGTTTTTAATTTTTTTTTTTTTTTTTTTAAGGTGGCAATCGTAGGTCTTTTTTTTAAACCGTTTTTATTTACAATTTTTGGTAAATTAACTTCTATGTAAGTACCGGCAGGATGGCTTTCGGGGAGTTGCAAAAAGTTAAAAATTTTAAATGCAAGAAAAAAACAAGACTAAAAAAGAACTTTATTTTTACTCTCTTTAACCTGTTTTCATATACTGTATCAGCGATATTTAAAGGTATATCGGCCAGTAAACAACAACAAATGAAAGTACAATTAGCCATCCTCTCCGAAATGTTCACATGCCGATATTCACGTTAGATCGCCTTTTTCTACAGATTTCCTATGAACGACTTTATTTATCTGATTCTGTATAGGCCCAAAAAATTTTTGAAGAGCAAAAAAGATCTTCACTCTCAAAAAGTCCTTTTTACATATTCTGTTGTATTATAATGTTTTTAAATTTCTGGAAAATTTTAATAGAAAGCCAGGGGTGCAAGTACACCCCTTCCCGGCGCCCATGAAATAGTTCGATAAACTATTAAAATTAATGAATCAAATTTAAAAACAGCCTGTATAGAGTATATAAATAAAATTTAATTAGTAATATTTTCTACTTCTATAAACAATAAACAAGTTTGTGCCTTCAACGAAAACTTCTTTGTTTATATTATGTGTGAGAATCTGCCATATAAAAATATCTGATGATGTTATTTTTTAATTGATTAAACACAAGAAAAGAAAAAAATTACTTCCTTAAGTCGGTGTTTAAATTAAAAGAATTTCAACGTCAAAATTAAAATAGCTGATGTACAAGTATTTATCAGGAATTACGTGACTAATTATAGATTTGTCTAATTATTTAATTAATTTCTATTTATTTATGGTAAATCAATATACGGGTTTTATGAAAACCACTATCAAATACAAACTTGCAAAATTTAATTATTTAAACATGTAAAATCAAAAAATAATTTTTGGTTATGTAAGAATAATTATGCCTTTTTTTATAGGTAATTTGTTTTCTATAAATATAAATGTAAACAAAATATTATTTGGTTTTTCTTCAAAATAAAAATATTTAATAAATATTTTTTAAAAACTTATTAGACTTTTTCTATTCTGATCTTGCAATAATATAATAAAAATTAAGATTACCTTAAAAGAACAAATTATTAATAAATTATTTAATAATATTTAATATAAAATAATTATTTTTATTAAGGTTATATAAATATTGAAAACCAACAGAAAAGGTTGAAATCCCTAAATATAGGATCGAGGGCTTTCGGTCGAAATTCTTTTTAATAATCTAATCATAAAATAAGTTCTTAACCAAGCTGCCAGAGGTGAAATGATCCCTTGGACGCGCCTCAAAATTTTCAAAATCCCAAGATAAGTTCTTAACGAGGCTGCCAGACGTAAACTGATCCCTTGGACACATTGGAAAAATGTCAATAAATCAGTGACAGTCAGTATTTAAAAGAAAATTAGCGCATTTATAAAATAAGTTCTTAACCAAGTTGCCAGACGTGAACTGATCCCTTGACGCGCCTCAAAATTGTCAAAAATCCTAAAATAAGTTCTTAACGAGGCTGCCAGACGTAAACTGATTCCTTGGACACATGGGAAAAAGTATCAATAAATTAGTGACAGTCAGAATTTGAAAGAAAATTAGCGCATTTAGGAGTACTCAGCTGCTTAACCGCTGAGTAAGCGGAGTGTCAAAACTATTAAAATAAAACCATCCTATTGGTTTAATTTCACAGTTTTGTCACTCTGCTTACCCAACGGCTGAGTACTCATGAATGCGCTAAATTATGTATTATTCAATTGACGAAAAAAGCCTTATGACAAATTGTTTGCAAGTGGCTTTAGTCTGGTCTATGGTAAATAATTATCTCTTAAAATTTGAATGAGCTGACAGTTATACCATATAAAAGACAAAAAACATAAATTATTTTTCTAAAGTAAACTTTTTTGTCCTTTATCAAAATATAATGAACATCTTCAGGAATGGATCTTTTTTATTCTTAAATATCAAAAACCAAATTATTATTGCCCTTAAGGAAAAAGTCGACATGTTTCCTAAACAAATTAAAATCTAGAAGAACAAGCGTACTTTCTTTTAACACCTTAAAATTATCTCCATTAGATCCTAAACTGTCTTTATGAAAGCCAGTTACAAAATACCAAAAAATTTTAATATTTAAGGGATATATTACGACAATA
>JACEGR010006474.1:0-60368 GCA_014170235.1 Listronotus bonariensis | reverse complement strand
CGAGATCGAATCGAATCGAATATTGAATATTCGAATTATCGAAATTCGACGAATAATTCGAAAATTTCGAATAATTCGAAAATTTCGAATAATTCGAAAATTTTCGAATAATTCAAATAATTTTTAAATTCTTTAAATAATGCGAACTATCTCAATTAATTATCAAAATATGAATGGATTCTTTATTTTATCCAACTGAGAATCCATAACATCGGGCATCAAAATGTTCTACTGACCCATAATATCCTTTTGATTAAAAATTAATTGTCTGAAGAAGACAATTGCTCAATTTTTATTTTAATATAAATATATTAAAATAAAATTCTCTTTTTATATTTTTATATAAAATTTTTGAAAGACTTTTACAAATGCAAAAGATAAATTATTTTTCAAGTTTAGTAAACAGATTTATGAAATACCCTGTATGATGAATATGCAAAATATAATAATTGTCAACTACAATAATTCGTAATAATTCGAAAAAATTCGAATATTCGAAAAATTCTGAATTATTCGAAAATTCTCGAATTATTCGAAATTTCTTCCAATTATTCGGGAACTTTCGAATAATTCGATTTACGAATGACGTTGTTGATGTGTGATTCGATACGAGTGTTCGTAAGTTCGAATTATTCGTACACCCCTAGTGATTATTCTTTAGAGCACCTACCTATTTTTATCCATAAGCAAAACAATATTAAAAATTTATTTCTAACATCACATCTTCGTTTACAGCTAACAAAATTGTGTTTTATATGAATTTTTGGGAAGCAGGTGTTTAAAAACAGCTATGACAGTTTTTTTAGTCTACTTTATTATAGACATCTAAAATAATTTATTTTTGATAATAGCACAATTAGTTTTATAAAAAAAGTAATTTAAAAATACTTTTTTAAATAATTTTTAAATGACATTTTGTTTAAAAATAAAAATAAAGGTAGTTTAGAAACTCTAGGGATAAAAGAACGAACAGAAATGGGAAGTTCGGGGCCTGTCAATTGAACCGTATAGGGATGCATACGTGCGGCACCACGAGTTTCTCTGTTGGGAACTGCAAGAGGAGGGACTATACTGGATAATTCGTCGGAGCAGAAGCCGTAAAAGTATCTATAGAAGAGCGATAGATCTCCCACAGCTCGACGATGGGCAAGAGAAGGAAGTCTTTGAGTAAGTAAAGGATCATTAATAAGACGAACAGCCCTTCTTTGAATGGCATCAAGAATGCTGAGGGTTGTAAGGAATGCCATTCCCCAGACATGAAAACAATATTCAGAGAGGGTCGAATTTGGGACACATACAAAGTGTATAAATTGGAAGGAGAAAAATACTTTTTGGCTCGGAAAGAAATCCAAGCTTTTTGAAGCCGCGGTGGCTATAGATACAATGTGTTTATGCCAGTTAAGGTTATTCTCAAATGTGACGCCCACAAGGTTAAATGTGTCCCCGCTCTGCAAAACCTGGCCACTCATAAGCAAAGGATGAGTGTTTGATGATTTTTCGCGACAAGGAACATGATTGTGTTTTGGATGCATTAAATTGAACGAGATTTTGGCGCCCCAATCCAATATCAAGTTGAGATCCTGTGAAAGAGATATCTGCATCGCCCTGCGTTTGCTTTCCAAGTCGGGTTGAGAGATTGGTTTGGGAACCTGAAAAGTGGAGTGAAGGGTACTATCGTCAGCATAACTATGAATGGGATTGGTTGTGGAAGAAAGAAGGTCGTTGATGTGAAGAAGAAACAAAGTTGGTGCTAGTACTGAACCCTGAGGCACTCCAGCATTAATTTCGTGAAAGCTTGAAGAGTGGCCATCAACAATGACTGATATACGTCGATTAGAAAGATAACTGGAGAGCCAAGAGCAGAGTTTAGTTGGAAGACCATAGGAGGAAGTTTATTAAGAAGTGCGTCATGCCAGACTTGGTCAGCTTTAGATATATCAAGAGCAACGATCTGGGACTCACCTAGAAACTCAAGAGACTTGTTCCAGTTGTGTGAAACGAAGGAAAGAAGATCTGCTGTAGATCTCTTGTGACGAAATCGTATTGCCTGTCATGTAAAATTTTATGTTTTTCTAAATACCTAAGAATTTGCGAGTTAATGGATTTCTCCATTACTTTACAAAGCATTGAGAGGAGTGAAATGGGTCTATAGTTGGATGGAAGAGATTTAGATCCTTTCTTGGGAATAGGCTGGACAGTGCAGCTCTCCAGCTGTCTGGAAAAATACCCGTGTCATAAGAAATTCGAAAGAGCCTGGTTAAAATAGGTGCAAGTTCAGGAGCACATTTTTTAAAACGATTGCTGGTCTTTTATTGGCTTGGGTTGTATCTATCTATCTATCTATCTATCTATGTAACGGAATCTTGAGCCTAATTTTTACCAACTTCAGCGATTCAATTTCTTTGAAACTTTGCACACGTATCAAGGACCGATGACAATGCAATAATTTAAAAACAGTATCCCGTTATCCTGATTAGGACCGCCAGGATAAATAAATTCCTTTACAGATCCTCTGTGTCTCTTGACAAAATGGCGAAAGAATTTTTTTAGTGAATAAACTGGACCATTTATTTTTAAAAAACTAATTGATATATCGAACTAAAACTGAAGAATAAATACATAGTTTAAAAACTAAAAAACAGCGCTTTTATATGCAACCGAACTAAAATTAGAAAATAATTCTTCATTACAAAGCGTCTGTCACTTCAGAATAAAAGCGTGGGGTGCTTAATATATTAAATGTTATCATTATTCTATTTGCAAATCATCTATGAGGAAAAGTTAGGTGAAAAATAGTAAATGCACCCCACGTGATACTAAAGGGCACAAGGGAACGTGCCCACCCTTCAAATAAACAAAAAGGAACGATTTTGTTAAAAATAATTTAATGCCAGATATTTACTATAATCCCATCTTAAAACACTTTTAAATACTCTGCTCAAAACTTACTTCTAAATTACTCCAACGCAACGCCTAAATATCAAAACTTTCTTCCCAAGTCGAGGCATAAACGAAACGAATGAAGTTAGATACGTGTACCAGAACGCGAGAATTGTGCCCGCTTTGTCTCATCTATTTTGATCCGCGACTTACGTCTTTTTACTTTAATAAACGAAAATAGTATAGTGCATGGGCACAAATTACGTGTGTCCAGGCAGAAGTCGAAGCTTAAACGGTAGTGTCGGGTCCGGTAGAGTTTTAGTAGCAATATTTATTGTTGATTATGATTATACGGTGTAAATAAATCGTTGATTATACGTTTAATTTTAACAAGTATAGTTAACTAGTGCGTATGTTGAGGAGTTATACGATGTGATATGTGATAATTAGATAATTTAAAAATGGATCAACAACTGGAAATAAATGCGGTGCAGTTTATTCTACAGGATATTTTGCTTTTGAACAGAAACTTTTAATTAAACAAAAAGGAAGACCTACTCCCGATCTTCAAATTAATTGTTTATCTTCTAGTTAAACTAGGAGGTACAACAGAATTTTTAATAAGAATATTTATAAAAATATGACTGGATTTATGGGTATTCGGTCACAAATAAAGTGATCGAAGTATTCTGCAGTAAGAAAACTAGGCGAATGGACTTTTTTATTAACACGCTTTTATTAGCTTGGGTTGTACCTATCTATCTATCTATCTATCTATCTATCTATCTATCTATCTATCTATCTATCTATCTATGTAACGGAATCTTTGAGCCTAATTTTTACCAACTTCCAGCTATTCCATTTCTTTGAAACTTTGCACACGTATCAAGGATTGATGACAATGCAATAATTTAAAAACAGTATCCCGTTATCCTGATTAGGACCGCCAGGATAAATAAATTCCTTTACAGATCCTCTTGTGTCCTAATACTACTCTTTGACAAAATGGCGAAGGAATTTTTTAGTGAATAAACTGAAGCATTTTTACATACATACATACATACATGCATATCGAACTAAAAATGAAAAATAAATAATAATTTAAAAAACTAAAAACACGCTTTCATATGCAACCGGAACTAAAATTAGAAAATAATTTTTCATTACAAAGAGTTTGTCACTTCAGAATAAAAGCGTGGGGTGCTTAATATATTAAATGTTATAATTATTCCATTTGCAAATATCTATGAGGGAAAAGTTATGAAAAAATAGTAAAATGCACCCCACGCTTTTTACTCTGAAGTGACAAACTCTCTTGTAATAAAAAAATTATTTTCTAATTTTTAGTTCGGTTGCATATAAAAAGCGTGTTTTTTAGTTTTTTTAAACTATTATTTATTTTAAATAGAATGTCAGTTTTTATTATTATTTCTCTTTGCTTGTGCCCCCCACTGAAAAATGTCACGAGCCGCCACTGGTTCAGGCAGGTTTAAAGGTTTGACTGACCGTGTGTATGTCCATATAAAACCAGACGATTTTTTTATGGAAGTTTTTAGTAGCTTCAGGGATTTTTTTTTTAATTAAGTATTCTCCTGTGACGTAGGACGAACAATTCTTAACATAAACTTACTTTTACTCCAGCTCCCTGTACTCCACAAGTATATGATTGTAGTTTCTTTAATGCTGTTTGCGAAATCGGTCTTTGTAGAGTTTTCAATACATCTACCATAGGTCGGCACTCTGTTATAGGTATGCAACTCCCTACCCCGTGATCAGGGGTTCGACATCCGTCATCGTCAAAAACCCACTCTAAAACAATAAATAGTTGTAAATTCCCAAACAATTTTACAGAAATTGTATCATGCAAAAGCAATCTGTTTATTAGCATACAATTGTTGGGATTACTGGGTGTTGGTAAATTGGTTTTCGATTAAAAGAGTAGTCATAAAGCCATTCACATTAATATGTAAATCGGTTCCCGAGCCCCAGAAAGTTTGCAGGAACCAATATACCTAATATTGGTTCTTGCTAATAAATAGGTACACCTGCTCAGGCCCCTGACGGCTTAGGCAGACACTGATTACCTGAAAGTGTTTATTTATCTTGGGATGTGTGGTGGATTTAATTTACTTATTGGCAATTTTGCATTTTGGGGTGACTTGTGTGTTGTGTATTTAAATAAACAGTTTTATTGCATTTACGCCATGGTTTCCGAAATAGCCCAAATAATTGTGAGTAAACGAGGAAAACAGTTTTGGTTAGTTAAATAAATAAGGCGGTCAGGTAAAGTAAACATGTTGGGGACCAATTTACATGTAAGTCGTCAGGGCAACCAAAATGTTGGGAACCAATTTTTCTAATATTTTTGATACGGGAACCAATTTACATGTGCCCATAAAAATGCTCGCTGCCTTACGAGATAATATGTCTTTGTCAGATTTCTTCGATAGCTCAATATGAAAAAAAGGCTTTTAAAATTAAAGAGATTTTTTTAAATAAATCCCTTCTTTGTAAAAATATAATAAATGATTAGATTAATTTATTTTTAATAAACCAACCTGTATTTTTTATTACCAGTCGATGGATCTATCTCTTATAGTTTTAAAAATGTGGCATGTAGACTTTTTACATGATTGTTTTAATAAATGCTTAAACGTGGTAATCAAATATTTATGTTAGCAATATAAAAAATGCTTTTTAAGAAAATATAATTACTACATGTTAGTTATAAACTAAACATTATCTGTAAAGTTTTCAAATGTAATTTTCATAATTTTTAGTATATTTAGAGAGCACCATGATGACCTACCAAGATACTTTTATAGGAAGTGTTTTCAATAAATAAAATTTACCTTTGTTTAATTCCGAATTTGCTACAGGTAATCTTATAATCAATGAACTAACTAACCTTCTTATTATTTTTACGTTGATTATTTGACCTTTTTAAACAATAAATAATTTAAGGACATCTAAATTATTTTATTTAAATTTAGATAAATTTTTTATTACACTCCTCACAAACATTACAATATTTTTATTTGTATTTTTATTTTTACGTCAAAGCTTCCTTACTGTCAAGTTAAAAAAGTTATGTGCACATATAATCTTTAGAGAATTAAATTGCCTACAAAAACATTTTATTGAAAATTTTCGCCAGAAGAACCGTTTTCGAATAATAATGTGACGTTTAAGTTTAAATATATAGGGACCACTTTACGTCTCTGGGGCAAATGTACCATATGGAACTATCTTCTTTGGACCATGAGACCGGTGGACAATAAAACTATCTTGCATTTTTCAAAAACCAACTTAACTTATTTGACTAACTAAATTTAGTACGGGCATACCCCCCACTAGGGGTAGCCCGTACGGGGCTGAGCTAAAACTTTAACTTTGTACTTGACATCACTAACTACCTCTTATCTAATATCTCTATAACTTCTTTCTCTCCCTCTTTAAATATTAAATTTTCCAGTGTATTTGCATTTCTACGCGACCCAGTTTGTTTAATGTTTTTATTTTATTATTATAAGAGTAACCTAGAAAAATGTTTAATTTATACTTTTAAAACCTTGACACCTCACGTATATCTTTATTTAGCAAAATTCCCAATGTTAAGTAACCTAATTAAGATGTATACTTATTTTAAAATTCCCAAAAATGTATATTTTTAAAATTCCCAAAATGTATACTTTTTTATACTAGGTGTTCACATATGCCCCCTTCCTGAAAGCGTTGGACCCACAACGCTATTAGAAATGAGCCAAATTTACTTTAAACCCTTTAAAAAAATTAGCAATATTACCGAAAACGATAGTTCCATATAGCTTACAAAAATTCAAAATCTAACAATATTTTACCTATTATTTAAATTAATGTAAATAATCTTAACTTTCCAAAGTTTCAAAAACATCAAAAAAGTTTCATCTAAGATTAGAAAAATATGAAAACAAAAAAAAATGTTCAAATAGCCTTTAATCCAAAAAATAATTGTTATGATTGATTAAAAGTCTCGACTTTTTTTTCTAAATATTAAAAAATTTGTCATTGATTATATTTTTTTTTCTGTTGTTAACAGAATAATTTGTAAATTTAAGATTTTTTCCAAGTAATTTTATTTAAATATAATTGCAACGGTTAAGATTATTTTTATTTTTTTTTTTGGAGAAAAGTGGCCTAAATTCTATACCTCCTATATAGAACACTTTAAATACATAGTGTTATTACTCATTAACTTTACTACATATGTACTATACAAAAACATCTGACTTGGTAAATAAAAATGTTTATTTGAAACTAGCTAGCTCTGCATTATTAGAAATGGTCTTGACCTTTCCCGTATATTGTATATCATCAAAACAATGACCCTTTCATAACTTAATATTACATATACGGTGGGTTAAAAAAAGAGTTATTATCAAATTTTACTTTTAGGCTACTTTTCTCTGCATATTAAATCATTATTATTATTAAAAATAATTTTTTCTAGTAAGTAAACACCAAAAAAATACAATTAATTAAAAAAATATCACAGATTTACCTAAACACATCACACAACACTCGATTACAAATAACATACTGTCCTAGATTGTCCTTCCTTTGTCGAACTGTACCGGTCCACCTTGCCTCCCTGTCCATGTCCTTGATGGTGCGTTCCATTGGCCAATTGTCCCGTACTTCTTCTCCACATACCATTGTCCGCCTTTCACTCCCATTTTCTTCTTCTACATCAGGTTACTGCAGCCTCATGCCAATTTCCCCATATCCTGAGCTTTCTCAGGGCCGCTTAACTGTCTTGTACCCCACCATTCAAGACCATAACTTCAGAGCTCTTCCCCATACTAGAGCTGCGGCTTCCAGTGCTAATGCAGCCTCATGCTGCTTCTGAACTCCGTCTTCACGACGTAACACAACAACTTCAACGCAAATAACTATTTTCATATTCTTCTTCAACAACTCTGGCTAACACCATTTAGCCATATTTCAAAACTGAAGATATACCTTATCTTCCTTTTTCTTGTAGCTACGCTGCTACCCTCCTTTGCAGCTACGCTACGCAACATATTTTTTCCCCATCTTCGTCATTTCACACACATTTCTTCTTCGGGTGAACGGGACGCCTTTACCATATATGGCATTTTCTTCCACAAATACACTGAGGGGCAGGAAGGGCGTACCATGAGCTGACTTTTCCTATCGCTTCGTCAAAGGTCACTGGAACTGGGGCGGGCACATGCTTACCATAACCGACGTTTCACAAAGGTCACTGGGAACGAGGGCGCCCTCCACCATATGTCACGTGAGAACTTTGGAATTACATAGGGCCACTTGACGTCACTGGCGCCAATGTACCATATGGAACTATCTTCTTTGGACCATGAGACCGGTGGACAATCAAAACTATCTTTGCATTTTTTCAAAAACCAACTTAACTTATTTGACTAACTAAATTTAGTACGGGCATACCCCCCACTAGGGGTAGCCCGTACGGGCTGAGCTAAAACTTTTACTTTGTACTTGACATCACTAACTACCTCTTATCTAATATCTCTATAACTTCTTTCTCTCCCTCTTTAAATATTAAATTTTCCAGTGTATTTGCATTTCTACGCGACCCAGTTTGTTTAATGTTTTTATTTTATTATTATAAGAGTAACCTAGAAAAATGTTTAATTTTACTTTTAAAACCTTGACACCTCACGTATATCTTTATTTAGCAAAATTCCCAATGTTAAGTAACCTAATTAAGATGTATAGTTATTTTAAAATTCCCAAAAATGTATATTTTTCAAATTCCCAAAATATATACTTTCTTATACTAGGTGTTCACAATAAAGCTTTTAATATATATAGATATATTTTTAGGATTTACCTTTTTTATTTTGAAATTTTGTAACTAACAAAAAATAAGTATATAGGAAAAAACAACATAGATTCTTAAAGGGAATTTATTGCTCTACAAAAGGTCTTCTATTATTTTCAAATAATATCGTTTTTTAAAAAGTTATCCACCATTTAAGTTAAAGGAAAAAATAACGTACTGTTTTTTCATTTTTGAAACAGATTTTTCACTCATTGGACCAAAATGATATATCACATCATCGAAAATCGTATATAGTTTTATTAATTTTACCGCCTAAAATTTCTAAATTTCATATTATATCCAAACCTATTCTAGGTTAATAGCTATTTGTTATACGAAAACGTAGATTTACTATCTTAAAGTAAGTAAATCTACGTTTTCATATAACAAATAGGTTTAAAATTTAATATTTTAAGCATTAAATTTAATAAAATTATGATTTTGGACGATGTAACATATCAATTTGTTTTAATAAGTGTAAAAACTTGGTTGAAAAATAAAAAAACGGTAAGTTATTTTTTCTACTAGCGTGTAAAGCAGCACTTTTCCGCACGCAATTTAGTTTGGAAAGTGTCACTTTTTCGCACTAGTGCGGAAAATAATCACTTTTCCGCACTAGTGAAGTACGTCTTCCAAACCCAGAACTTTACACGGGACATAGCCTTCGCCGTTCCTCAGCTACACTTTAGCTAATTCTGGTGAAAGCATAACGAATATTAAAAGACTTGAAGGTTGGAAGTCATCATCTGTTGCAGAAGGTTACCTAGAAAGCTCTTAAAAGTTTCAAGACGTTTTCATATAACAAATCGCTATTAACCTAGAATAGGTTTGAAATTTAAATAATTTAAGCATTAAATTTAATAAAATTATTATTTTGGATGATGTAACATATCAATTTGTTTTAATAAGTGTACAAACTTGGTTGAAAAATAAAAAAACGGTAAGTTATTTTTTTACCAGCGTGTGGAAAGCAGCACTTTTCCGCACGCAATTTAGTTTGGAAAGTGTCACTTTTTGCACTAGTGCGGCAAATAATCACTTTTCCGTACTAGTATAGTACTTCTTCCAAACCCAGAACTTTACACGGGACATAGATTTCGCCGTTACTCAGCTACAATGTTAGCTAATTCTGGTGAAAGCATAACGAATATTAAAAGACTTGAAGGTTGGAAGTCATTATCTGTTGCAGAAGGTTACCTAGAAAGCTCTACAAATTTCAAGACGTTTTCATATAACAAATAGCTATTAACCTAGAATAGGTTTGAAATTTAAATAATTTAAGCATTAAATTTACTAAAATTATGATTTTGGATGATGTAACAGCAGCACTTTTCCGCACGCAATTTAGTTTGGAAAGTGTCACTTTTCCGCACTAGTGCGGAAAATAATCACTTTTCCGCACTAGTGTAGTACGTCTTCCAAACTCAGAACTTTACACGGGACATAGCTTTCGCCGTTCCTCAGCTACAATGTTAGCTAATTCTGGTGAAAGCATAACGAATATTAAAAGACTTGAAGGTTGGAAGTCATCATCTGTTGCAGAAGGTTACCTAGAAAGCTCTACAAGTTTCAAGACGTTTTCATATAACAAATCGCTATTAACCTAGAATAGGTTTGAAATTTAAATAATTTAAGCATTAAATTTAATAAAATTATTATTTTGGATGATGTAACATATCAATTTGTTTTAATAAGTGTACAAACTTGGTTGAAAAATAAAAAAAACGGTAAGTTATTTTTCTACCAGCGTGTGGAAAGCAGCACTTTTCCGCACGCAATTTAGTTTGGAAAGTGTCACTTTTTGCACTAGTGCGGAAAATAATCACTTTTCCGCACTAGTATAGTACTTCTTCCAAACCCAGAACTTTACACGGGACATAGATTTCGCCGTTCCTCAGCTACAATGTTAGCTAATTCTGGTGAAAGCATAACGAATATTAAAAGACTTGAAGGTTGGAAGTCATTATCTGTTGCAGAAGGTTACCTAGAAAGCTCTACAAATTTCAAGACGTTTTCATATAACAAATAGCTATTAACCTAGAATAGGTTTGAAATTTAAATAATTTAAGCATTAAATTTACTAAAATTATGATTTTGGATGATGTAACAGCAGCACTTTTCCGCACGCAATTTAGTTTGGAAAGTGTCACTTTTCGCACTAGTGCGGAAAATAATCACTTTTCCGCACTAGTGTAGTACGTCTTCCAAACTCAGAACTTTACACGGGACATAGCTTTCGCCGTTCCTCAGCTACAATGTTAGCTAATTCGGGTGAAAGCATAACGAATATTAAAAGACTTGAAGGTTGGAAGTCATCATCTGTTGCAGAAGGCTACCTAGAAAGCTCTACAAGTTTCAAGGCAGACTTATCAAACAAAATATTATCCCAAAATTTATCTACCTTTGAAAACAGCAAAACGCACTCAAGGCCCATTGTACCGTCTTCTAGCAAGCAACAATGTGTCTCTGTTACCTGTAACGACGACCGGTTCAATTGCACCTCAACGGCAATCTCCAACTTCGCAACTTATCCACAACAACTTGCCTCTGCGATTCATTTGCAATATGCTACCAACTGTTCTTTTACGATTAACGTTGTTAAGAATAATAAGCAGTAATGCCATTCGGCCATATTGCTTTGACGTGTTATGACGTCACATCTCCCATTTTTCGGCCATGTTGTTCAGTGTCGGAGATATACAGTTTATTGTATTATTAGAACAACCGTTTACACAACACTTTTTAATTATTAATAAGTTGTAAACCCTTTTACTTTAAATAAAAAAACATTTAGAATTACATCTTTCCACAAATATCACTTCCAAAACAATGCAAAATGAAATGCGCAAATTCTAGACGCCACTGGATTGATCATCAGCTTTAATTTTACCCAGTCTTGCCAACTTTTCTCCGGGACTCTCGACTCTCGAGGACGCAAGGAAGGGCACTCTTCCTTGCGTGTGGATATGTCGCAACCTTATAAATATAAACTAATCTTGGTTTAGTTTAACTTTTCCACACACTTGTAGAAAAATAGCGTTCCTAACTCGTGCCGAAAATGCCTTTTCCGCACTTAACTGCTTGACCGAACTCCGCTACGTGTCGTTTGTTCGACTGCAGTCGCGTGCGGAAAAAGTGGCACTTTAGCACTAGTGAGGAAATATACTATTTTTCCTTAACTTAAATTGTGAATAACTTTAAAAAAACGACTTTAAGACACAAAAAGACCTTTCTTGTTGAGCATTAAATTCCCTTTAAAAATATATGTTGTTTTTTTCTATGTATTTTTTATTGTTAGTTACAAAGTTTCAAAATAAAATAGGTAAATCTTAAAAATATATCAATATTTAAAGCTTGATTATTCGAAAACGGTTCGTCTGGCAAAAATTTTTAATAAGACGTTTTTCGTAGGCAATTTAATTCTCTAATGATTATATGTTCACCTAATTTATTTTTAACTCGATAGTTAGGAAGCTTTGATGCAAAAATAAAAGTACAAATAAAAAATCCAAATTGAAGGAGAGGGACCTCTAACTATTAATATTAAGGGCTCTTATTTTGACGATATTTTCTTATTGTCACACTCAAACAATATGTTCGATATATTTAAAAAACAAACAAAAGTCGATTTTTTTGGCCCAGCCTAGGCCATATACCTATCCCAGCAAACACTATTTGCCGGCTTTATACATTTTTCATATTGGCATTGATGGTAAAGCATTGGCAATTGGTGGCAATATTATGCCAACATCTTATACGCATTAAAAAGTCAACCCTAAATAAACACTTAATTGCCAATAAATTTTACATGCAGGCGAATTGCCGGAAAGCATACAAAAATGGCGGCATACCAATCCTGATTAAACAAAGCACGCGTTTTTCTTGCAGGCAAATAAATATTGGATTTTTGAAGGCAAACCTTCAACGCATATTCATACTTTTAAACCATATTATTAACATTGGTATTTAACTAACATTAAAGCAATTTTTTGATCTGTTTTATTTATAATGGCAGCTAAACAACATTATTTTATGTTTTTTTACATAATTTAAAGGAAATGGCCTTTTATAACATTTTATTGTTAAAAATCATGCAAATAAAAATTAGGTCAAACAAAATGTTTTTTGAGTGAATAAAAATAAAATGATGGTAAAATTAGCTACGTTAATTTCGACCGAAAGTGACCGCTTTGTGCATTTGTTTTCTACGTGGTTTTCTAGCTTTTTAGTTTCTTTTTGAAAGAAAAGAGTTTTTTAATAGACATAATTAAATGTATTCATTACCTAATAAGTGTGTGTTGTGTGATTAATTGGTGATGGCTAGTCGAGAAGGCAAGATATTCAAGTAGACTGTTAGGAGCTGTAAAAATTTTGTTTAAAACTTTATTAAAATTTTGACGTGTGTGAGACGTGTTAATAAAAATATTATATATATTTAATAGTTTTTTGACATACCGATAGATGGCGTAATGGACAATAAACTACTACGTTTCTGCAATATCTTCGCTAAACCGTACCCATTAGACAAAAATAATTCGAGAGCGGTCTGCGGTAGGTGATCTCACTTAGCTTTGAAAGAAATATCTTCGGCTAGTGTAAAAATCTGCATCTCCAAGTTGGACAGTGTTCCGAGAGATGGTACTTTGCATTGCAAGGAAATTGCATGCAGTAAGGAGTTTTTTCCTATTTTAATTTTAAAATAAAATATTGCATAATTTTAGCTTAAAAAAGTATATGCGACAATTTTCGTCAATAAGACGTCAGCTTGCTGCTTGGGAGTATCTGCATTTGCCCACTTTCGTGTCTTTTGTTATCTTTTGCCAATAACTTATTAATGACGGATGCCATCACTTTATCTGCAACACGTGGCCTATTAACGGCCAATTGCCCACTTTAGCGTCTTTTTGATACCTTTTTGCCAATGCCTTGCCATTAAAGAGTGTTGGCAATGCCAGTAAATTAAATGTACAACGCCGGCAAAAAATGTTATATGGGATGTATCTTGTAGAAACTACGTTATTAGGAAAGTAATTTGTTAAAGCAAAGCAAGTAAAGTCAAAGTAAAGGTCAAGCTATAACTTTGCTGAAACCATTAACAATTTATCCTATTAAGTGAGGAAAAGTTTCTGAAAAATATGAATAATTTTTAATCGCGCTGTATGGTATGCTGTTAAAGGGAATAATTAAATTTGTAATTGTAAAATATCAGAAATAAGGGTATTTTTTTCCTAAGAAATTACTCTCTTTCAACAGCACATCATAAAGGACAATTAAAAATTAGGTATACATTATTTTCAAAAACTTTTAATCACCCTGTAGGATCTATTGGTAAAAGAAAAAAGCAAAGGTTAAGCCAAAGATATAACTTGACTCTTCCTAACATTTTCTTTTTTTTATTGCATTATTAACTTAAATATTAAAAAGAGATGGCCATTTAAATTATAGCAACTTTTGTATTGAAGCATATGAAGAAAATCGAGCATATGCAATAATTTTTGTGAGGAGTGTATAATAATTGAATAATGTTAACCATTTTTATTTTTTTACAAGTTGAAATTAGTAACAGACCGGCATTTAATTAAGGACAAGTAGTTTAATAACATTTTTATAGGTATTTTGCAAAGGTCAATTGACTATATGCTTTCTTGCACCACTTTATACCAAACAACTATAGTGAAAATAAATATATAGTAAAAATCTCAAACTATCATTCTTTTTATAAAAATATTAATATTATGTAGTTCTTACCAAAATTAATGAAATTCCGTTAAAAACTAAACACAAGATAATTTCACCACTTTCTCTGAGTGAAATTTCTTCACCTACGTTAAACCTGATAAACTTTTTCTTATTTTTTAAAATAACATTTTCAATTTTATTATTATTTTTTAAATATAAATAATCACTCTATGTGGCTGGAATATCTTTTCCTACTTACGTGATTTAACTAATTCAAAACAACAAAAGATTGTCGATAAAACAATTGATGATTTTAACCACATCGCAGCACTCACAGCTTCGTAAAACAAGTGACTAACTAAATCCTACACCAAAACAAATGAATAAACGAACTTGACTGACCGGCCTTCTTAATTTAATCATTTTAAAAATAGTTTATATATTGTTATCTTCTTAAATGTTTATAGGAAGTATAGATATGTATTTCAAGAAATTATTTTTTGTAGAAATACTTTTATTAATAAAATTTACTGGATATAGGGATTTAGGTATTGAAAGAATGCATTCATCTTGAGGTCAAACCAGAAGACAGTGGTGTACTTTGGAGGCGCGCAAATACATTTAAGTATCAATTTAAATGTGTTTTTTTGTAGTTGTACAATCAATAAATTAAATAGATTAATGTTATTTTGGCATTGTTAAATTTAAAAGTACTAAAAGTTTCTTGAATCCATATTTTATTATAAAAATTACTACTTGTATTATTAATGCTTTTAATATTATAAAAAAATCTTCTCAGTCTTTTTCCCAATGCCAAACCGTACATTGCTCGATCTTTGGTAGATATTGTTAAGCTTTTTGCTCCTAGGTGCCTTTCTAAAATAAAACGTTTCAGAAAAAATCTTTAGATTCGAGATGAGCGCCCCAAAAAAACCCGTATACCAAAATTGTTCAAAATCAGAGTTACCGCCACTTTCTAGATAATTACCCCATAATGTATTCATAAAACCAAAACAATTGTAATTTAGTAATTTATAATATAAAAAGTAATACAAAATTTACTTTTTCTGTGGTAAATTTTTACCAAGCATCGTGTTGTTATTTTTAATACTTAGTGTTTCTAACACAATAATAATTGAAACATAAATTTTTGGATTTCAAATAGGGTCTCCAATATAACCAAAGTTTAAAGCAACCCCATATAATTCTGTTATTTTTATATTGATTTTTTTTCAGTAACTAGTTGTTCCAAAATCTACAGTTTTATTGCATTATTATTTACGGTTAAGTCGGAAGTGTTGAAACACAATTTAATTAGTAAAACAATGCAGATTTATGTAAAATACGTACGTACCAAAGTTTGTTTTTGATATTAAGGTTGAGTTTTTAGGAAACCGATTATGAAAAGCTAAAAATTGTACAAAAAAAGATAATTGGAACACTTGATGTCCTGCTTTTTGATGGGGAATGGATAACCCAGAAAAAAAGAGTTTTTATACAAAAATGTAAGCCTTAAAAAATAAAGGTTGATATGTTTTAGGATTATTTTCAAGTATACGAAATTTCATCTACAAGTGTGTTATCGAACTCGCCGACCGTAGAGTATTAAAAGCATAGGAAATATTAGAGGTGGGGTGTGAGTTGTTCGTGTCACCGTCCGACGAAGGGCGCTCGTTGCAGCGGTGCATTGTAGGAGAGTTCGGAGAGTATATAGTAGATTGGTGGAAGGAATTAAATACATGTATTGTCTATAGTCGGAGGTTCGGTTTCCATACCGGTATAGGCACTTAAAATTATACAGGTAAATTGCTTGAAATGCATTTATATAGTTTTCTATTAACATATTAATAAAGATTTGCTTATAACCAAAACATGCTAACCCTGTTCTACGTAGCCTATAAACCGAGTTTGTTTTTTTTATTTACTTAGTTTAAATTATAAATTATAACACGTTTACTATGATTATAATATAGATAACGCCGAGTACGCTATAATAAATTAATTTTAATTTAATAAGATATTTGTTTTACATCAATCACATTAAAATAAGAAGGGTAATAAATAATTATACAGTTTATCTAAAAATAAAATAAAAACATTTAAAATAAAAAGTGTCATGCTGCCGCCACACATTGGGCGAAGTTGTGGCCGAACTATTTATCGAAATATTTGGCAAACTATTTGTAAAGCGGGCTTTACACCTGGCAAGTTATTGTACAAAAACTTGTTCAATTACTTGTTTAAATATTTGATAAACAAATTGAAAAGTTGGATGTTCTTACTCTCTTCAAGTTATTGACCAATTTATTTTCAATTTTGAAGTTCTACCAACTAACTATTTTGTGTTGGTACTCGTTATGTCATACGTCAAATGGTTTTTTTAGGGTTATGTTAACTATTAACTAATTACTAAAAATCCCCTAAAAAATTGATGAAAAGTTTTAATTTCTTCAAGTACTTGAGCAAGCTACTTGATAAATAAGTTGAGAAAAATTTTAACCGTCAAGTAACTTGAACAAGCATTTGTTCAATTACTTGTCAGGGTGTAAAACTCGCTTAAGCAAGCGGACGGAAGTATTTAGTACCTATGTTTCGAACTAACCGACTATTCAGACCTATTTTGATATACTGTGAACCTGTGCTTAACCTGCAACTTTGTGAACGCAAATTATTCGTGCAGCGTAAAATGTTCAAAGCAATTTTAAATGTGCTGTTTTGTGATTTTAATATACGATTACTGTGAAGTGTTAGAATTTTTAATATAGGTCGTTATTATTAAATATGCCGCAACGATATACAAGTTCGTATTTTGAAGATGGTAAAGTAGTTTCAAATGGAGAAAAAAAGGCAAACACTATTATCTGAGAGTGCGGTGTTTAATGAAAGTTAAAAATATTGTAATTCCCATAAGTTTAAAGTTTAATAAATTAAATAAAGTAGCTTAATGTATATTCTAACGTCCAAATTAAAAAGTCAAAATTTTTCTTTTGATTTAATATATGTCACAATACACGACCTGCCCTAATCTGGATATGACGTCAGGTAATGTGACGAAACTTTCACCACCTATGAAACAAACAGCAATTTTAGGCGTTCAACCAGTTATAACCGCGGTAATAATTGTTGACAACTTTGACGTACAATACAATGTTTAAACGTCAACATAACCGATTGGTAAATACCGTTTTAGAATTGGATCTTCGCCTAAAATTAATGAAAGTAAATCTATTATATTTTTTACATAAAAATTTTTGATTTGAATGTATGTGTTGTGTAGCTGTGTTTTTTTCTATAGTTTTATTAAATACTGCATACTCTTTTTTAACAGTGGGTTTAACTGTGCAAGAACCCCGTGTTATTACCATGGGTAAAGAGAAAATTAAAAAAGGTAACAGAAATACTACAAATAAAATAGACTTAATTTTTCTGATCTCTTTATTTTGTTTTGTGTTGGTACATAATACACAGACGCACGCCTCTGTGACATCGTTATACACCATTTTATTTTGCAAAACTTGAGACTTTCATTTAAAATCTTCAGCTGTGCCCAAAAAATATTTACCCACGATATCGGGAGCAGGTTTTCAATTAGATGGTAAATTCTGTTACCAGAGTGTTCTCAAAGTTGACTTATTCATTTTCCCTGTATGTAGAACTAAGAAAGATAATTTAAATTAACCAAAATTTTAGTTAGGTAGCCGGGCGACAGACCGACGCTATCGTGTATGGAGTAGAGTGGAGTAAAAAATAGTTATTTACATTACAAGATGCGAAAGTTTACTTTTTGTTACATTTTTAAATGGCCGAGGCTATTTAAAACCTCCGAACACTTGAAAGGCCTTTCGCATCGTGTAATGTATTATATTTTTCTGCTACTGTTCTATGTATCGCATAATTTAATAATCATTAACATCATGTTTTAATAGAAATTCCAGATTTTGAAATTTTACCTGTTAAAAATTAATCCATAGCAACACATTTATTGTTGACATTGTCTGTCATCAGCACTTGTCAGATATTGAATCATTGTTAATTTAGTATAAATCCATTCCCATTTTAAAATGTTAAATGAATATGAAAATGGCATCCAAAAGGCAGCTGACCTTGCGTGTGCCTCACTTCTGCCAGACAAATCTAAAGAGAGGTACCATCAAACATATAAATCGTTTTCTGAATGGCTTGCTACAAAAAATGTGGGGCGGATTGACGAGAATGTGATGTTGGCGTATTTTCAAGAAAAATCCGAGTCTTTATCACCACCAACCCTCTGGTCTGTATATTCCATGCTCAAGTTAACAATTTCCGTAAACAAAAATCAAGATATTTCGGAGTTCAAGAAACTAGCTTTTATTAAAAGGAAAAACGATGGTTATGAGGCAAAAATGTCAAAAATTTTTAAAAAAGAAGAAAGAATAAAGTTTTTACTTAACGCGCCTGATCAAAGTTACTTAGTAATGAAAGTAATAGCCATTATGGGAGTGGCTGGGGCATGCCGGAGAGACGAAATATACAGAATGAAGCTAAGTGATGTAGAAATAAGAAATGACGTGGCTATAGTAAAAATAGTGGAGAAACTAGGAGAGAAACTTTGTAGTAACCAACGATGAAGGCTCAGTTCCTTATGTCAGATTTCTACAGGAATATATTAAGCTGAGACCAAGGAATGCTCTAGATGACCGCTTATTGTATCGTTATGAAAGAGGTAAATGTGTTAATCAAGTAATTGGAAAGCACACTATTTCAAATGTACCTAAAGAAATTGAGAAGTTTTTAAAGCTTGAAGACATCAGTAGATACACTGGCCATTCTTTTAGAAGAACGTCAACTACGTTCCTTGCAATGCTTCGGATGTCGATATTTTGGACTTAAAAAGGCATGAAGGTTGGAAGTCTTCATCTGTTGCGGAGGGATATATTGCTGAATCCTATAGTAATAAGGTGGAAATTTCAAAGAAGATTTTACACGAAATTCCTACCAATATTTCCTCTAATGAAGTAACAGTGAAAAATATGAATATTAACGTAGTTAAAGGTGATAACGATACCCCAACAACAAATTGAAAAACTGTTAATTCAAGTATTATTCCTCCAATTTCTTTTGCTAATTGCTCAAATTGCACAATTACTTTTAATGTCAATACATAACCTAGTTTTTTAAAATATTTTGTCATAAATTAGTTACTTTTTATAAATAAATCCTAATATTTCCCACAAGCATATTTTCTTTTTTTTTTACTCTTACTTTTTTGTCCAGGCGCTGAAAATATTACTTTCGTAGCTAGCAAATCTTTCGTTATCATTCGCGTTGCTAGGACCACAAAGTTTTCTTATTTATACAGTAGAAGAAAAATTAAAAATTTTATATCTAATAGTGCGCCAAAGTTACTAGTATTAATAGCAAGTACTTAAATATTTTTGATTTTAAAAACTGAACAGTTTTCTGCCGCCCAAGCTTGATTTTTTTTGAATATTTTATTTTTATCAAAATTTTATTTTAACTAATTTTGTGTTAAAAATAATATAAGGTGATGTAATACAATACAACGATAACCTAAAATGTTACTTATTATGAGTGCTAAATACTTTTAAATTTTAACTCCCTATTGTGCTTTTTTTAACTGTGCTTTAAGCTGTATTTTACGGAAAAACACTGTATTTTACTTAATGAGAGTTAACTACACTTACACACGGTGATTTCTTGTTCCGATTTAAAAAACACAAGGATTTATTCATTAGCCAATTTTATGAAAGAAAGTTTATATAAACATGGGTCTCAAAAATTTTGTTCGCAAGATATAGAGTGTTAAACTTTTACAAAAGGATTACAAAAATGTTTAAAATAAAATTTAACACCTCGTAGTTTAAACACTAAGAAGTTTAGGACAGGACAGTGGCGTAACTAGAAGTATGAGGGTCAGGCTTTTTTTAGTATTCGAAAAAAGAACTTCTTGTTGAAAAAAAAACAACCAAAAAAAGGCCTTTCCTCAAAACTAGGCCTCTTATGTTGGGGTCCCCCTTGATCATAAAAACAACGCTCCTAAACAAGATTATGTACTTTCGTACGGGAAGTTTCTACCTTCTTTTGTATAAGGAATCCCTTTTGGTAACTGGTGGCCAAGGGCGGACCGCTCCCCTCCCTCCGTACGCTAGTTCCCTAATTTAAAAAAAAATTATAAAATGTCAAACAGAAGGAAGTTTTGGAATTAAAACTTATGCTTAAATGCCAAGTCATAACCTTCTATTAAAATTTTTATTTTTTTAACGGAAAATTTAGAATTACTCTCGTATCATACATATTTTTGTAATTCCGATTTATCACTTTTTAAGTACAGTCGAGGACAAAAACCAGCCAGTTAATTTTTTTAACGGGTTTCTTTTGTTTATAATTTACTTAAAATATTAAGTTTCAAACAAGAAAACCCGTTAAAAAAGTTAACTGGGTGGACGGTTTTTGTCCTCGACTGTACCTGTAAGGTTAGGTTAACTATTATACGGCCGTTTTTATTAATTTTTATAAGCATAGCCACCGGATGGCGGCATCTACCGATAACATAAGTAAAAATCGTCAGTAATAACAAATTCGTCAAACTCGTTTACCTGCTCAAGAAAAAGGATCAGATAAGGAAAAGTACATTTTCGACCAAGGATGTACGGGCCATAGAATATTTATGTATTTGGATTTACCTAATTATTATTAAAATAAATCTCTAATACGTTAATGGATGAATAAAAGTTCCCAACAAAAATACGCCACAAAAATTAATTTAATAACATCAAATCTACCTTGTCTTCTCATTATTTCGTTTGCAACCAACCAACGCATAAAGTAGTTCTGGTTAGTTCTGGCATAAAGTAACATACCTACGGATAAGAGAAACCATGGCATGCTAAAATTTTCGTACCGCTTTTGCGGCAGGCTTGGCGGCAGGCTTGTCATTTTTCCAGTTTACACTTAAAATGCGTCGGTCGAAGCCTCGCCTCGTGTAACATCAGCGGTGGGGAGACACGTAAGCTTACTGAAATGACTAACTGGCGGTATTTCAACGAGAAACAAATAAAATTATATTGGGAGTTTTCGCATGACCTGTCTTTAAATCGGCTATTCCATGATAACTCTTATAATTTCCTTACTCTATGGTTCTGGTTAACAGATATTAAATTTTTATCTTATCGTTGCATTTCTGTGTAATAATTTTTTAATCTGTTTTCGGTGTTTTGTTACTTGATAATACTCGAATATTTTCCACAGAGAGAATGGGTGGGGGTCATGGTTAGTTCTGCTTAGTTAAATATAATTTTTTAAATTCCTTAATTGAACCTAAAACTAATGCATACTTTATAAATCCACTAAAAATTTGTCTAAATTTTTCTTTCGTTCATTCAGAATTAGACCGTTTAGGTAAAAAAATTAACACCGTCAGACCATGCAGAAGTCACACCTTTTTTATAATTAATCAATTGAAAAAAATATGGTAACTATGAGGTTAATAAGAATTTAAGAAATAACTTTTCTATTCATAATATCGCCTGCATCCTTTTGGTCGAAAATGCATATAGGATAATTTGAACCCTATTACCTCTGGTCGAAATTACATGCGTTTTAACTACCTGCTCTAAACTTGGTCGAAAATACATACGCCCTAGTCAGTGCCTTTCATATTTCTATACACAAAATATTTAGCTTCAAACACAAAATGGGTGTTTTCATTATGGACATTTACTTTTTTCAATTACTTTTCATATGCAATAAAACGTATAAAAATTTAAATTTAATGTTTATTTAAGTATACTTACTACTTCACTGATATTATTATTCAGTTCTTGGTAACTCTCATTAGCAATTCTGATAAATCTAATTTAATTTTGATTCTTATTTCGGATTTTCCTGATTACAGCTGACACAAAGCTTTCAATTACTAATTTTTAGCGGTTTAAGGATTATTCAGCGATTAACTATATAACTTTGCAAAAGAGAAAGTTTATGACTATATACAGGGTGTACCGTCTTTATCCGATATCTTTAAAACGAGTTAAAATACATTTTTAAAACTGCATAATTTTTGTTTTTTTTCTCTTTTTAAATACAGGGTGATCTAACTTAAGTTGTCGTGTAAGAAGTTGGTTAAATTTGTGAAGTTGTAGTATTTTTTCCGCCGATTAACGCACTGTCAACAGGAAAACAATTGAACATTAGGTTTTTAATTTATTGCAATATATATATATATATATATATATATATATATATATATATATATATTATATATATTATAAAATACCCTGTATATTATATTACTATTCAAAAGATCTTTTCAAGAGCTCTAATAAAAGTCTTTATGTGATATATCCAATTTTCAATAGTTTCAGAAATATGGCCATTCTCAGGAATTTAATAGTAAACTAGCATGTTTTTAAAATAAAACATCCTGTTTACTACTTTACCATTAAATAGATATTTTAAAAAGCTTTTAAGCAAATACCACATTTGATATGTATATCTCTTATAGTTTTAAAAATATAGACATCCAAATCTAAAAAATAGTAGATTATGACTAAACTTAGTGCTTACAGCTTAGAACTGTAGAAATAATGGAAATTTAACATAACTTTTAGATGGAATTTTTTCAAAACTCTTTAAAATATTCATTTATGGTTATGCAATATACAGGGTGTTTTTTTTTGTAAATGCCAGTTTACTATCAGATTTCTGAGAATGGCCATATTTATTTGGGAATTTATTAAAAATTAGTTATATTCCATATGGACTTTTTTAAAGCTCTTTGATAGATCTTTCAAATGGTGATATAATATACGGGGTGCTCCACAGTTGCCACTGTCTTAGTAATATTTAGGCAACTATATTAATTTATTTTAATTGGAGTTATACAGGGTGAGATATTTGTATTTTTATGTAAGCTACGTTTTTATCTCTACAGACCCAATTTAATTTTAGGATCCTCTGACCAACCGTATTAGTCCTTGGCCACGATATACGCTTCAGCGGCCAGCGTTGAGCGGAAAATGTAAGAGCGCTGTCTTTGATCTTTATGCGAGAATAAAAAAACTTGTTTATTTAAATCAGCCGCTCAACGCTGACGCTGGTTATCGTGCCCGAGGCTTTAAAGTAAGAGCTTATGAGAAGCAGAACTCCGTCACCTATTAAAAGATATTTTCTTAGTATCAGACAGTTCTGATAGTTCCAACCCGTTGGAGACAAACATTTTGGGGTGGTTCAATCGTCCGATAACTTTTAATATTTCTGTTATTTAACAAGATATGACAAAAACTCCAATATAAGAGTTCTAAGGTTTCTAGCTAGGCATGTCCTATAAATATTTTGATGTATACAAAGTATTCCAAAATACCTTTTCTTTTTAACTAACCTCACAGCAATAATGGGATACTCTGTATACATGGAAATATTTTTAGGACATGCTTATTTGGAAACCCTACGAATCTTATACAAGACTTTTGTTATATCTTGAAAAATGATCAGAAATATTGGACTTTCTCGGACCATTTGGCCCACCCCAAAATGTTTGTCTACCAATGGGTTAGTACTGTCAAAACTATCTGGCGACTAAGGAAATATCTTCTTATAGGTACCCAAGTAACACAATATTAAATTCAGCTTTTACAAAATGAAGAAAGTTATGTTTCAATTAATTACCCTTTGGTACCTGGTACCTGCCAAAGCCACTATGAGTCAAACATTATAGTATTCCCTAGCTCCTACCGATGTTGGGGACATACGCTGGCAAACTTTCAGCTTTTACAAAATGATGAAGGTCTGCCTCGGACACGATAACCAGCGTCAGCGTCGAGCGGCTGATTTAAATAAACAAGTTCTTTTATTCTCGCATAAAGATCAAAAACAGCGCTCTTACATTTGCCGCTCAACGCTGGCCGCTGACGCTGATGCTTAGTATCGTGGCCGAGGACTTAACGCTTGGCACGATAACCAGCGTCAGCGTTGAGCGGCTGATTTAAATAAACAAGTTCTTTTATTCTCGCATAAAGATCAAAGACAGCGCTCTTACATTTGCCGCTCAACGCTGGCCGCTGACGCTGATGCTTAGTATCGTGGTCGAGGACTTAACGCTCGGGCACGATAACCAGCGTCAGCGTTGAGCGGCTGATTTAAATAAACAAGTTCTTTTATTCTCGCATAAAGATCAAAGACAGCGCTCTTACATTTGCCGCTCAACGCTGGCCGCTGACGCTGATGCTTAGTATCGTGGTCGAGGACTTAACGCTCGGGCACGATAACCAGCGTCAGCGTTGAGCGGCTGATTTAAATAAACAAGTTCTTTTATTCTCGCATAAAGATCAAAGACAGCGCTCTTACATTTGCCGCTCAACGCTGGCCGCTGACGCTGATGCTTAGTATCGTGGTCGAGGACTTAACGCTCGGGCACGATAACCAGCGTCAGCGTTGAGCGGCTGATTTAAATAAACAAGTTCTTTTATTCTCGCATAAAGATCAAAGACAGCGCTCTTACATTTGCCGCTCAACGCTGGCCGCTGACGCTGATGCTTAGTATCGTGGTCGAGGACTTAACGCTCGGGCACGATAACCAGCGTCAGCGTTGAGCGGCTGATTTAAATAAACAAGTTCTTTTATTCTCGCATAAAGATCAAAGACAGCGCTCTTACATTTGCCGCTCAACGCTGGCCGCTGACGCTGATGCTTAGTATCGTGGTCGAGGACTTAACGCTCGGGCACGATAACCAGCGTCAGCGTTGAGCGGCTGATTTAAATAAACAAGTTCTTTTATTCTCGCATAAAGATCAAAGACAGCGCTCTTACATTTGCCGCTCAACGCTGGCCGCTGACGCTGATGCTTAGTATCGTGGTCGAGGACTTAACGCTCGGGCACGATAACCAGCGTCAGCGTTGAGCGGCTGATTTAAATAAACAAGTTCTTTTATTCTCGCATAAAGATCAAAGACAGCGCTCTTACATTTGCCGCTCAACGCTGGCCGCTGACGCTGACGCTTAGTATCGTGGCCGATGACTTAACGCTCGGGCACGATAACCAGCGTCAGCGTTGAGCGGCTGATTTAAATAAACAAGTTCTTTTATTCTCGCATAAAGATCAAAGACAGCGCTCTTACATTTGCCGCTCAACGCTGACCGCTGACGCTGACGCTTAGTATCGTGGCCGAGGACTTAACGCTCGGGCACGATAACCAGCGTCAGCGTTGAGCGGCTGATTTAAATAAACAAGTTCTTTTATTCTCGCATAAAGATCAAAGACAGCGCTCTTACATTTGCCGCTCAACGCTGGCCGCTGACGCTGACGCTTAGTATCGTGGCCGAGGACTTAACGCTCGGGCACGATAACCAGCGTCAGCGTTGAGCGGCTGATTTAAATAAACAAGTTCTTTTATTCTCGCATAAAGATCAAAGACAGCGCTCTTACATTTGCCGCTCAACGCTGGCCGCTGACGCTGACGCTTAGTATCGTGGTCGAGGACTTAACGCTCGGGCACGATAACCAGCGTCAGCGTTGAGCGGCTGATTTAAATAAACAAGTTCTTTTATTCTCGCATAAAGATCAAAGACAGCGCTCTTACATTTGCCGCTCAACGCTGGCCGCTGACGCTGATGCTTAGTATCGTGGTCGAGGACTTAACGCTCGGGCACGATAACCAGCGTCAGCGTTGAGCGGCTGATTTAAATAAACAAGTTCTTTTATTCTCGCATAAAGATCAAAGACAGCGCTCTTACATTTGCCGCTCAACGCTGGCCGCTGACGCTGATGCTTAGTATCGTGGTCGAGGACTTAACGCTCGGGCACGATAACCAGCGTCAGCGTTGAGCGGCTGATTTAAATAAACAAGTTCTTTTATTCTCGCATAAAGATCAAAGACAGCGCTCTTACATTTGCCGCTCAACGCTGGCCGCTGACGCTGATGCTTAGTATCGTGGTCGAGGACTTAACGCTCGGGCACGATAACCAGCGTCAGCGTTGAGCGGCTGATTTAAATAAACAAGTTCTTTTATTCTCGCATAAAGATCAAAGACAGCGCTCTTACATTTGCCGCTCAACGCTGGCCGCTGACGCTGACGCTTAGTATCGTGGCCGAGGACTTAACGCTCGGGCACGATAACCAGCGTCAGCGTTGAGCGGCTGATTTAAATAAACAAGTTCTTTTATTCTCGCATAAAGATCAAAGACAGCGCTCTTACATTTGCCGCTCAACGCTGACCGCTGACGCTGACACGTAGTGTCGTGGCCGATGACTTAACGCTCGGGCACGATAACCAGCGTCAACGTTGAGCGGCTGATTTAAATAAACAAGTTCTTTTATTCTCGCATAAAGATCAAAGACAGCGCTCTTACATTTGCCGCTCAACGCTGGCCGCTGACGCTGACGCTTAGTATCGTGGCCGAGGACTTAACGCTCGGGCACGATAACCAGCGTCAGCGTTGAGCGGCTGATTTAAATAAACAAGTTCTTTTATTCTCGCATAAAGATCAAAGACAGCGCTCTTACATTTGCCGCTCAACGCTGGCCGCTGACGCTGACACGTAGTATCGTGGCCGAGGACTTAACGCTCGGGCACGATAACCAGCGTCAGCGTTGAGCGGCTGATTTAAATAAACAAGTTCTTTTATTCTCGCATAAAGATCAAAGACAGCGCTCTTACATTTGCCGCTCAACGCTGGCCGCTGACGCTGATGCTTAGTATCGTGGTCGAGGACTTAACGCTCGGGCACGATAACCAGCGTCAGCGTCGAGCGGCTGATTTAAATAAACAAGTTCTTTTATTCTCGCATAAAGATCAAAGACAGCGCTCTTACATTTGCCGCTCAACGCTGACCGCTGACGCTGACACGTAGTGTCGTGGCCGATGACTTAACGCTCGGGCACGATAACCAGCGTCAGCGTTGAGCGGCTGATTTAAATAAACAAGTTCTTTTATTCTCGCATAAAGATCAAAGACAGCGCTCTTACATTTGCCGCTCAACGCTGACCGCTGACGCTGACACGTAGTGTCGTGGCCGATGACTTAACGCTCGGGCACGATAACCAGCGTCAACGTTGAGCGGCTGATTTAAATAAACAAGTTCTTTTATTCTCGCATAAAGATCAAAGACAGCGCTCTCACATTTACCGCTCAACGCTGACCGCTGACGCTGACACGTAGTGTCGTGGCCGATGACTTAACGCTCGGGCACGATAACCAGCGTCAACGTTGAGCGGCTGATTTAAATAAACAAGTTCTTTTATTCTCGCATAAAGATCAAAGACAGCGCTCTCACATTTACCGCTCAACGCTGGCCGCTGACGCTGAAGCTTAGTATCGTGTCAGAGGCAACGTCACCCAGGTATTTTCCATAAATAAATTAAAGACTTGCAATATTTTTTTATTTTACAAAATTATTTATGTAGGCTACAATTCCTATACAGTCTTGCATAAAGTTGACTTAAAAATCATTATTTCGTATATCACAATTGCCACTTTAAATAAAGATCACGAAAAACAAACACAATAAATAATAATTGGTGTCTATAAACCTAAACATAGAGAGAAATTACTATGCGATTTAGTCATCTATGGCTTCATGTTATCCAAGATCCAATCCATGTAGTATTTCACCACCGTGTATACTCCTGGATAGCCTTTTATTCCACAGTAACTTGGACCAATTGAAACAATTCCCTAAAAAAATAACTAAATAAGTACGGCACTTTACAATAGAGAATTATTGCACAGTAAGATAAGGCCAGGTACCTATATATAGCCTTGTTCGCGGGTTTGATTCTGAACCGGTTCTGGGACTATTCGCATGCGCAGTGAAAGCAGCGTTCGCGGTTAGTAAAATCCTGAATTTTTAGTAACAGTTCTATGTTCGCGGGTTACAATGGAATCAGTTCGTTACCGGTTCGTAACCTGATTAGCAGTCCTGGGATTTTTGTTGGAACTAAAAGTTCAGTTCGGAATTTCATGCGCATTGTCGACATGGTCAGCTGTTAGTAATAGCTAATAGCTTTGTTCGCGGGTCTAGTAATGAACTGATTCTGAACCAGAACCGAACTGGTTTAGAATTGTTTTAAAGCGCATGTCTAGTTATTTATTAGTTCGGAATTTTTATTTACCGCGAACGATTTTCTATACAGCTGAGGATGTATTCTAACCTAGCCTTTTGGTTGGGATTTTTTATGGTTAAATTAGATACTACACAAAAAAATTAAATTCAAACAAAAAGGTAAATTGTTATACTGTCGAAAGCCACTCGAGGTCTCTCGGCGGAAGACGAGGGATGTCCCTGCCTCCTCTCGTTTTTAACATAAGTATGTGTATTTAATTAAAGATAAAATTCAAACAACAAGAAATGGTAAAATCTTCTAATATTGTCTATATTTTTTAAATAAATCTTTATTTATTTTATTGCATACATACATTCACATGGAATACAATTAAAAATCCTTTGTTTATATACGCTCAGAATCACAAAAATATTAAAAAAAATATTCAACAGGTATATTAACCCGCATAAAAGTGGCAGAAACAAATAAACTGTAATACAACGGTTTATTTCTGTACCACAAAAACAGAAAACAGCTGACCATGTCGACAATGCGCATGAAATTCCGAACTGAACTTTTAGTTCCAACAAAAATCCCAGGACTGCTAATCAGGTTACGAACCGGTAACGAACTGATTCCATTGTAACCCGCGAACACAGAACTGTTACTAAATATTCAGAGATTTTACTAACCGCGAACGCTGTTTTTCACTGCGCATGCGAATAGTCCCAGAACCGGTTCAGAATCAAACCCGCGAACAAAGCTAATACCGGCCTTATTTTGATATCTGAGCTTGCGCAAATGCATGGTGGGATAAGGACCCCTTAATAAGGATAGTGCCTGGCTTTATTTAGGTCCGTTTTAGGTCATGCCCTATTTTGGTCTTATTTTAACTTCGGAACTGTTCGTAAAACCGAACGGCTGCCGACCACAAAATCGAAAAATTTTAGAAGTAAAAATACTTTAAACCTTGCTTTTTCAAATTTATTTCTGTAGTTGTGTAAAACAAAACCCTACAACACAAAGCAATAAGGAAAAACTTCTAAAATGTTTCCCCCTTCTTTTATGTTAATGATACTGTCAACAAGATTTGCAATAACTCTAAATTATGGGTACAAGCACTATTTAAATAAGGCCGGTATTAATAAGACCCGAGCCTAATAAGGCAACTTTCACACAGTACTAAACTTACATAAAGCCTTAGCAGGCCTTGGTTTGCTGTCCTAAAATTATACACTAGTGAAAAAATTAAAGGATACAAAAAAACAAATTTTTTGAGGTTTTTAAGTGGCTGTATTTCGCTTAAAAATAGTTATACTGAAATTTAAAAAAAAACATTTTAAAGCTTGAAGTTTCTAGTTTTGGGGTCTTATGATAAAAATAATTTTATGCAACGTGTACCGCGTAATCTTAATAAATACAAAAAGAAAATGTTTTCATTTTTTTTGGTTCTATTTTTGGTCTAAGAACATTTTTCAACTTGACCACAGTATAGATTGGGTAACTTGTTCATTCAGCTTTAATTTGCTTTTTTAAAAGTTCGATACGACCACTTCTAGCTGAGATATTGAACTTTGAATGAAAAAAGATCTTTTTGTCTTTAACTAGCAATATCTCAGCAACTGCTGCTTGCACAAGAAAATTAAGGAGGGTTTTAGAATCCTGAATAAATTCTACACAAAAATTGGCTGTGGTTTTTTTAAATTTTAAATGTGTTAAGTTAGTGTAAAAATCAAGAAAAAAGGGGCTTTTTTACTTACACGTTGGACATAAATAAAGCTGTCATTAACATAAGCAGGAACCAACATTGGTCCTCCACTATCTCCTGAACAAGAAGCTTTTCCGTTGACACCTCCAGCGCAAATTTGGGTGCTGGTAAGTTCAATACCACTCTCACTGTATGTAGCTGCACAGGCCGTCTTGTCTTTTATTGGTAATGATACTTTTTGTAAAATATCAGCTCGTTCATCTAAAAAATAATAAAATTATTACAGAAATAATAGCCAACCACAATCTAGTTATAAACATAGCACTGGCTAAACGACCGTCGGCGGCATTGCTCAATTTTAAGAAGAAAACCACGGACAGGTTTATGAATGTATATGAAACGCAGAGCCTCCGTAAGGGGCTACTGATGCCCGTGTGCAAAAAGAAGTTTGGCGCCCCTTAAGGCATTTTGGATCATGTTTTTTTTGAGGGTAGGTAGGTGCTTGATATAAGACAGAAAACGGAACTTTAGAAGTCATATTTATTTGTAGACTAAAATATCATCATCAATATCATCAATTTTTTTTTTAATTTGTGGGGCCTCCTCTGCACCAAAGATATTTTTGGCATACAGAAAAAAAATTTACCAGTGTCTTCCATGCGAGGTTTGAGTTAAATATTTTTAATAAAAAAGGTACGCCAATGCATTCCTTTTAAATAAAAATATTTTTAAAATTCCCACTTGCTTAAAACAAATTTGATCTTTTGACTTTTTAATTTGATGATCGGTTTTCGCGTAAATAAATAAAAACCATTACTCGCATGATAATTATCGATAATATTAAATTTTACAGTAAAAAACATGTGTTATTTATTCTTTAATAAGATAGGGATTGGACCATGCCAAGTTTTTATTTATTAACGCGAAAACCGAGCATCAAATAAAACAAAAATCAGAAGATCAAATTTGTTCCAAAGTAATGGTAAAAATATTTTTACTAAAAAGCAGTGGCGTACTACTTTTCTATTAAAAAATATTTCCCTTAAACATCTAATGGAAGACACTGTTGTTTTTTCTTGTATGCCAAAAAATGTTTTTTGGTGCACAGGAGGCGTCCACCAATTTATTTAAAAATTTCTAAATCGGCATAAAAGATATTATAAAAAAACAATAATTTTTAAAAAATTTTAACACTCTAGTTCAAAAACTAAGACGTTTAGGATATATGGTCATATAAAGTTTTTTTCCTATTTTTTATTATAAAATTGGCCCTTAAAGTTTGTTGGATAAGTTGTAAAACACTATATATTTTTTTAATATGAAATTTTTTAAAGGGAACATATGTTTAGGATTAAAATTAACATTTAAATATGCAAATTTGTTCATTTTTATTTTTTAATTTATTTATGCGTTAATGGTGAAAATTTTGGTTTGTACAAGAGTGCATTCTTATTTTGAAATGTAATATGTAAAGAAACTTAAAGAAAAAAGTTACAAAAACGCTTTTTAACGCAAAAAAATGTTTAGCATATTTGAAAGTTTTTTTAATCCTAAACATCTTTTCTTTATTAGGATTTTTACTACTATGAAAAATGAAGGTACTTTTCACCTGAGAAATATACTTATTTTTTGATAAACCTCGTATACCACTGCATAAACTTTACATTTGATGATTGCATTTTGGGTTTGGAATATGCAGAACAATGGAAAAATAAAAAAGCTATTGTAGTAGCGATATTTGCCGAAACTTTGCTGTTGCAAATTCATTAATTACCTACATCGTTAAAATTTATACCATCAAAAACATCTTTTTCAATTGCTAATATTGCATTTTTTTTAAATTTGTGACCCTGGGTTTTGGTGCCCTAAAGGATGGCGCCCGTGTGCTCTGCACACTTTTCCACACAAGGTAGCAGGGAACCTGATAAAATGTATATGAAAACCGAACCAAAAACCAAAAATCTAAATTAAATTGATATTATTGGCGGTTTTTACATATTTTATCGGTGATGCTGCCGTCTGTCGGTTTTGCTTATAAAATGTAACAAAAAACCACCAAATATTAGTTAACACAACCTTACTAATTATATTCATTTTTCTGTACCATAAAAGTTTAGCTTTTTGGTGGTTTTATTGTTACATATTAAATGTTCTATTAATCAATAAACAAAAATGAAACTGAAAGACACGTTTGATATTTATGACGATTTTGTCGTAGCTCTTAATAGGTATTACGTATGCAGGAGATTTGGAGCTCCTCATATGTTTTTTCATAAAATTACATCATAAATCACACCCTAAAGTTTTCTACCATAGTTAGGAAACACCCTGTGAATTTTAAAACACAATGTATTAAGGTTACAAAAAATTCACGTAAACTTACTTGTTTGGGAATTAGTAAGTCCCCATCCAGTCACAAACACATTTGAAAAAGGTTTATCTCTTATTTCTCCAACAGGTAGACATACCGGCAATACATTCTCTAAAAAGTAGTAAAAAAATACTTAATATATAGTGTGTGAATTTAAGAACTTTTAATGAAAATAATATTTAAAAAAATAAAATCTTTTAAACAAATATTGTACAAACAGGGAAAACCAAACTATACTTTAGTCAAAAGCTGAGTAAACCCCTAAGCACTTTTACACTTTAACTTTAAAATTTCAATTCTTACCCCTTTATCACCTATCACCTTAAATTAAAGGGAAACAAACTGATATTTTATTTATTGCATATGTTAAAAAATAAAAATGTTACAGGGTCACCTATTAATCTCTGAACCAGTAATGAAATGGACTTTAGGATAAGAATACTTTTAAAACCTTTTAGGGGTGTTCTTTTTGACGTGTCTACAATACATATTCATACCGCCATATGGATGCGGCGCTTTAACCCAGCCTGTCAATGTCAAATGTTTCGGGTGTCGGACTGGGCAAACGCGTCACTTTTTGTCGGACAAATTTACCACAATGTTTTACATGCAATATTATGACGTCATTTTTAAGTCATATTTCGGTCATAGGACGTCATCAGACCAAAATTATGACGTCATTTGAACGTCATTTAACGACGTGTTTTGACGTCGTTGAAGTGACGTCTTTCGACGTAATTTTTTTCGTCATACTAGTTCATAAAATTCTAATGACGTCATGTTTGAAAACCCGCCAGAAAAATTTTGTTACATTATATGATGCGTGTCAAAACCAACCGAGAATATCATATGACAGAAAATAAGACTAATAATTTTACAAAGTTGAAATAGGAAAAAACTCTACCACCGATAGATGGCGCAATGGACAATAAACTACCACGCTGATTCAACATCTTCGCTTTTTACTGTCTCAAACCTTACCGATGAGACCAAAATATTTCGAGACTGGTCTGCGGTTGGTGATCTCAACTAGCTTTGAAGGAAATATCTTCAGCTTGTGCAAAAACCTGCATTCCCAGGTTGGACAGTGTCCCCGGAGATGCGACCTTACAGTGCAAGGAAAATTGCAAGTAGTAAGGAGTTTTTTCCTATATCAATTTTCAAATAAAATTTCGTATCATTTTAGCTTTTAAAAAGAGTATATGCGTAAATTTTCGTCATCAACAAACGTCATCATGACGTCATTAACGGGACGTCTTTTGCCTGTGACTTAGGAGGTCAATTTAACGTCATTTTGTCGTCATCTTATGACGTCTTTGCTGACCAAATGTGACCAGAAATGACCAAAAGAGACGTCAATAAGACGTCACCTTGCTGCTTGGGTACTGGCCTTAATTAACTTTATTGAATGTAAAGACACTTACCGGCCTTTTTAATTTTCGATACTCGTATCAAAGCAATGTCATTGAGTATGTTTTTGTCCTTACTACAAATTGGGGGTGTGATATTATTTCCTCCACTTTTAAATCCTGCACTGGAGGATTGCATTTTGTTGTCTTCCGTACGTCGCTTAGGATGGCGCAGTCGGTTTCATTTTTAAGGCTGTGTTCCCCAACGCGAACAGATACACTTAAAATAAAATACTTTTTGATAAGTAACTTGGTAAGACTCAGTTTTTTTCTTAAAGCAAAGGCTGAAACCATATAGTCCAAGAGCCCGTGAGCGGCATACCTTCGTTATTTTGTTAAAGCTGAAAGTTTCTTAGCACATGATCCCAACATAGTTAGAAGCGATGGGAGACTATAAAGTCACTTATAGTGGCTTTGGCAGGTATCAGGTGCCAAAGGTTAATGAATTAAAACTTAACTTTCATTATTTTGCAAAAGGTGAATTTATATATTATGTTACTTGGGTACGTACCTATTAGAAGATATTTCCTTAGTCGCCAGGAGGCTTTAACAGTGCCCAACCCTTAGCTGACAAACATTTTGGGGTGGTAATGGTCCGAGAAAGTCCAATATTTCTGTTATTTAACAAGATATGACAAAAACTCTTTTATAAGAAATGTAGGGGGATCTAAATACGCATGTCCTAAAATATTTCAATGTATACACAGTGTCCCAAAAAAAGTTATTGCTGCAAGGTAGGTAAGTTTAAAAAAAAATGTTTTTTGGGACACTCTGTAAACATCTAAATACTTTTAGGACTGTCTCTTTGAAAACCCTACATCTTTTATTTTAGAGTTTTTATCATATCTTGTTAAATAACAGAAATGTTGAACTTCTCGGACCATGGGGTCACATCAAAATGTGTATCTACCAATAGGTTGAAACTGTCAAATATGCCTGGCGACTCAGGAAATATGTTATAATTGGTACCCAAGTAATATATATAAAATTTATCTTTTACAAAATGACGAAAGATAAGTTTTAATTCATTAACCTTTGGTACCTGGTAGCTGCCAAAGACACGAAAAGTCAAACTTTATAGTCTCCCATCGCTTCTACCTACGTTGGAAGTATGCGCTGAGACACTTTCAGCTTTTAAAGAATAAAGAAGGTCCACTCTAAAGCTCTTACTCTGATATTAATTACGTGCTATCGAGCTTGTTTTAAGTCAAGTAAGAAGTAGTAGAATACCATAAAACTAAAAATTTGGAGGTTTGAAGGCATCCAAGTAGGATCCGAGGTGATTCACACGTCACACAATATCGAGTGACTGCGGAAGTTGTTACCGCTCCCGGTTTTCCTTGTTTTTTAAGAGACATTATTTTGCTAAGAGTGTTTTATACTGGCAAAATGTCATAGCAACCTCTTGTTTTCTACTGGCAAAACTCCTACCTGCTCCTACCTTAATAAAACCAACATGATAGTATTTCAGCGGCAAAACTTAGTTAGGTTAAAGTAAAAGAAGTAAAAAACTACTGTCAGTTTGACAAGTGTCGCCTATTTTTAAATATAAAATATGAATCTTTTAAATTAAATCGCGAGATATGGAAGCCAGTGTGAGTCAGAGAATAAAAATCAGTTTGTAAAAATATTCCGCCTAATTCACAAAAATTAAAAATCCATTTGGAAGCAGATTTCTCAGTTTTTGAAGAAGCTAAATTATAAGCTCGAGAAATCTACTTCCGTAATAGAGTTCCACGTCTCAATCGCTGGAGGTATACCAAACTCAAAACCAGGCTTTGATTTGAAAGAATGGTCAAACTATTGTTAATTACAATAACTGTACATTTAGTATAAATTGTAATAAACTATAATCCTACCTTGTTAATATAATACCATGTTATAATTTATCAGTTTTAATTAAAATTTGAAGTTGGCTTGTTTTTCTCGTGAATAGTCTTGTCAAAAATCATTCGAGAAAAAATTTTTAGGCAAAATATTTCTCTTATTTTATTCAAGTTTGTTGCTTTTTGGTAATTTCGTTCATGACTATTTATTTAATACCACTCGCCTTCGGCTCGTGTTATTATTGAAAATGTCATTCACGAAATTGCCAGGCAACAACCTTTCATACAATCGAAAAATTTTGCCGGCAATTTTCTCTTATGATATTATATACGAAACTATTTAACATTCTACAGTATATTTTTTTACATTTTTACAATCTTAAAACCATTTCTGGTTTAATACCTTCCCTATTTTAAATTCGTGCCCAATACGTGCCTCATTTTTGCCTATACTAAAATTCAATATAAAAATCTCTTTCTAAAAATGTACACAACATTATGTTTATTTTTAAAATAAAGCCCAAAGATAATCTTTAAAAAATCATTGGCGGCCATTATTTCTGCTCTTAAAGGTTACTTTTTCTAAGTAGGCTTAGATGGCGACCATTGATCATTCATGGAAATACTATTCTATATTAAAAATCTTTTTAATACATGAGACCTAGTAAAGTACAACCGGGTACAACCTTGTATCTCGGATTTAAATCCATGGAAACAAATTTAACTGGTGTGAAAGAGCCTAAAAATCTAGAACCTATAATTTTTGAAATTTTTTAATATCGAAAAGTTCTGCGAAAAACTCTATTTTTCGTAGAGCTTTACGTCTTTAAAAACTCCCTAGCTCCAACTCATCCCTAGTAATCGAACTATACATAACTGCCTTATGATCACCCAATATATTTTTAAGTTGAATAGTAATAGGAAAAATTACTTACAGTTTTGCATCTTTTTAAACCCAGGCACATGAGCTGCGGTAAGTATATAGTTATAATTGATCATTGTACCACCACACATAAAGGCAAGTCCCCGTGCTAAAAAATAAATAAGAAAAATAAAAAAATATTTTACTTAAGTAGGGGGTCATTTATAGCGGTCGAAAGCCCACTTTTTGAGCATCGCAAAGTCTGGAATTAGCTGGAAGAATTCTTTTAATAAAGGATGCCAAAAAGTGTAAAAATTGATTACTCTAGGGCTTTTATTATACTTCGCAATAGCACTGGCGTAGATAAGGGGAGAAACCCCTTCAGGAATGTTACAAAAATAAGTGGTGCTAGGACGTGTAATTTTTTTTGAGGTACGGACCTCACGGAACGCACGCAAAAACATTTTGTACATTTCATTACCCTTCCAGTAAATGAAAGAAATTATCTACGTCAGTGTCTTTCCTGTGGCGTAGTGGACAGAGCTTTGACCTTCGAAGCCAGAAGTCGCCGGTTCGATTTTCAGCGGGGAAGACATATTTAGGTAGTAGTTATTTAAAAATAACGTCCGTGGTGGCACTACCGCGTTGTCTAAAAGGTGCTGTGAAATGCATAACTGTATGTTTCAGTGCTTAGACGAACGTTGACGGAACAGGGAAACGATGGGTTAATACATCTAATCAACCCGACACCCAGCGGTACTCTGGTATTTAGGCATAGGTGGCCTGTGGGATGCGTCAAAAGAAGAAAAAAGTGTGCAACAGCCGTCTGAAGCAGAAAACTTAAATAATTTATTAACATAGACTATTAAAAACTTACAGGTTTGGTATTGTAGAACAGCCATCCATTTAAACTCGTTCATATTAGCATCTTCACCATTAACAATTTTGGTAAATGTGTCATCCAAATATCCGCATTCGGTGGGTAAAGATGGAAATTTTTATGATTTGATACATCTGGAGCTACTTTTCGATTATGATATTCTACGGTAGGTGCCAGATAAATCGGTGTTGATGGGCAACATACCTGAAACAAAATGTTCTATAATTTTAAACATGATAAATGAGGGGCTAGTTAAAGTGCACAATCTCCAATTTTAGTTTTTTTTTGTTATATCTAATAAAACCTGAACCCGGAACCTGTTACATGGTTATAGGGTAATGCGTTCATTTCCTACAGTTTAAACATTCCGTCTATTATTATTTCTTTGGACAAACCACGAAGGCTAAAATGCCTAAGTACTGACGTCACCTCTTTGGTGGGTGTTCTAGTGGCACCCCCACGCGTAGGCCAGGGAGTTTGTTGACACGGGACTTAAATACTTGAAGATTTGGGGGAAGGAAAAGACCTCCGCGGTCAGCAGGTTTCACAATCTAGAAACTCTAGGGATAAAAAAACGAATAAAGTGGGAAGTTCCGGGCTTGTCCAGTTGGACCGTATAGGGATGCATACGCGCGGAACCACGAGTTTCTCTGTTGGGAACCGTGATTGGAGGAACTATACTGGACAATTCTTCAGAGCAAAAGCCGTGGAAGGACCTATAAAAACGATAAATTCCCAACAGCCCGACGATGGGCAAGAGAAGGAAGTCTTTCTGGAAGTGAAGGATCATATCAAGAATGCTTAGGGTTGTGGGGGACGCCATGCCACAGATATGAGAACAATATTCCAAGGGAGGTCGGATTTGGGACACATATAAAGTGTATAAATTAGAAGGCGAAAAATACTTTTGGCTCAGAAAGAGAAATCCAAGCTTTTTGAAGCTGCCGTGGCTATAGATACAATGTGTTTATGTCAGTTAAGGTTACTTTCAAATGTGACGCCCACAATATTGAAAGCGTCTTTGCTCTGTAAAACTTGGCCGCTCATAAGTAGAGAATAAGTATTTAATGACTCTTTTCGCGACAAGGAACATGATTATATTTTGGATGCATTAAAATGGACGACTTTTTGGCGCCCCAATCCAATATTAAATTGCGAAAGAGATATCTGCATCGCTCTGCGTTTGTTTTCCAAATCAGGTTTAGTGATGGGTTTAGGAACCTGAAAACTGGAGTGAAGGGTACTATTGTCGGCAAAACTATGAATGGAATTAGTTGTGGACGAGAGGAGGTCGTTGATGTGAAGAAGAAACAATATTGGTGCCAGAACTGAGCCCTGAGGCACACCAGCATTAACTTGGTGAAAGCTTGAAGAAAGGCCGTCCACAATAACTGATAGACGTCGATCAGATAGATAACTAGAGCCGAATACAGAGTTTAGTTGAAAGACCATAGGAGGGAAGTTTATTAAGAACTGCGGCATGCCAGGCCTGGTCAAAAGCTTAATCCCAAAGTAAATGAGTATTTTAAAAATAATATTGATTCGAAGAAAAAGCAGGGATGTACTATTTTTTACTTAAAAAAATTAATACAAATCTTGTTCCAACGCCACTGGTAAATTTTTTAATACATTTTTCAGCAAAAAATGTAATGTAATGGTCAAAAGAAGTGTAACAAATTTTGTAGAAATATCTGGAGTGGTAGAAAAGTTATGATATAAAAGAAATGTTATTCTTAAAACTTAAATATTCTGTATCTCGAAAAGAAAGCATTGTCGGACATAATTTTATTTACAAAATTGTATTTTCTTGCGTTTTATACAGTGTTAAAAGGAAAGTACCAACTTAAAAATAACCTTGTATAATTAAAGCAGAAGAGGTGATGGTATACTTTAGTTTTTAAGCTATTTTTTGGTCTTAGTTAAGTCTTATTGGGCTTTTACAACTATAATTTTAAAGTATATGCATACAGTCAATATAAAATTATAATACTTTGCAGTTCATAGGATTTTCCCATCAATTATCATAATAAATAAGTAAAGAAGTTTGTGATTTTAGTTGATTAACTTTAATGGGTCAACTTAAATCAAATAAAAACAAATGTGAAAACATAAGTTTTCCATTTTACTTAAGTCTTGCATTCTCACGGTGCGACTTTAGTTGATTAACTTTGATGGATTCGAGTGCGATTTAAAATTAACTTAAATGATATCCGACAACGGATGTCCCTTGCATCTCGTCCCCACTGCAGACTAAAGGGATTTATTTCAGCGGCGTAAACATATGTGTATATTTTGCAAGAGATGATAAATTTTGTTAAATAATTAGGTTGTTTACCTTATAGTTAGTACCACATTTGTAGGCATTCAGTTTTTCTGTCACTTCTGGCGGTTGAGGTCTTCTTAGAGTCCTGAGTAAGTCTAGCATCGGTTGGCAATGCCTTAAATCTATACACTTTGCTTCTACGCCATCTGGTGTTCGACAGCTATCTTCTGAAAGTATAAATTGGTCGAGTCAATAAAACTGTAACTGAAAGTCCTCAGAAAACAGCTCCGATTTTAATTTTTTTCTTTCTTTTTTTTAGAATCAGGAGCCTCTCAGAAGGGCGAAATAATTTGTATATGTTATTTATACAGGGTGTCCAAATACTCTTCCGATAAATTTTAAGGGGATTCTCTATAAAAAAAAACTTCATATAACTCTAGGGTGTTAAAATTTAGGCAAAATAATATTTTTTAAAATAACTTTTTACCAATGAAGATATTTTTGGGAAATTTGGGAGACAGCTTCCATGCATTAATGAAAATTATTTGACGTACAAGAAAAAGCATAATGTTTTGTCAGTATCGTTTGTAAGAGATTTACTGCAAGTATTTTTATGAAAAAAATGATACGCCACTACATTTCTCTCAAAAAAAATATGATTTTGGACTTTTGTTAGGTGTGAAGCAAATATATGGTCTTCTGATTTCTTTTTATTTGATGTATGGTTTTCGCGTAAAAAAATAAAATTATTTCTTGGCGGTCAAATCACTTCACTTCATTTGGTATTTGGTCATGTGAGTACATGGTTTAAAAAGTTATATAATTTCCTGCAAAGGTAAATATTATATGTAAAAAAATTCTATATTTATTTACGCGAAAACCGTTCATCGAAAAAAATATGGGATTATATTTGTTTAAAAGTAAACAGAAATTTAATGAAGTATTTTTTATTTTAGGAAAAAGCAGTTGCGTACAATTGTTTTTTAAAAACTATTTACCATATATACCACACGATACTAGTAAAAAAAAATGTTGATGCTTGAGACCTCCTTTAAATTTCCTAAAAATATCTGAACTGGTATAAAAGTTATTAATTAATAGTCTATTCATAAGTAAAACTGCATCATATTTTGCATCATCTGTTGTCTCAGTTGCCTAAGTTTCTTACAAGAATAACTATCATTTCAAAAGCAAGATTTTTTAATTTAAACCTTACCCACGTTCAAGGCCGTATTATCCATTAGCCTGACTAGGCTGCAGCCTAGGGCGCCATGAAAAAATAGGCGTCAGGCAGGGGAGTAATAGGCGTTAGACAGGGGAGGTTTTAAAAAGTTTAGGTTGAGTGTGGATTTTAGGTGACTAATTTGTCTGGGAGTAAGGTGCTTTGGAATGAAATAGGAAAATAAAAGAAGGGAAAGACTTTTTTTTCCGAAAATTCTAGCCTAGGGCGCTTCAAACAGTTACTACGGCCCTGCCCATGCCCACGTTTAACCAACAACAACATTAAACGGGTTCTCTTATATTGGCACCAGTTTACGTGAAAAAAGATATTTCTGCTGGTTTGTTTATGTTGAAGATGAATCCTGCTGCGTGTTTGTTTAGATATTTAAAGGATAAAATAAAAATATATTTGATATAATTACAAATCGATTGATTTTGATTTAACATATATATATATATATATATATATATATATATATATATATATATATATATATATATATATATATATATATATATATATATATATATATATATATACATTCTGGATTTTTTAAAAATCAATCTATACTAATATATAAAGAGGTAAAGTTTGTAACTTTGTAGGTTTGTGGGTTTGTTTGTTGCCGCCAATCTTCGGAAGTACTGAATCTATCATAAAAATTCTTTCACAATCAGAAAGCTACACTATTTTGGAGTGTTATAGACTATATTTTACTATGATTAAAAAAAAGGTAACCATTCTCAACGGATTTTAAATGCGTTTTTAAGATAGAATAATTTCAGAGGAAGGTTTATATGTATAATTAAAAAACATATACAGAGTGTTTCAAAAAATTGTTTATATTTAAAGTTCTATATTGACGTTACATTCTCAACGGATTTCGATGCGGTTTTTTAATAGATACAGTGATTCAAAAGGAAGGTTTATATGTATAATAATAAAAAAAAACATATACAGTGTTAAAAAACTAGTTTACATTTAAAATTTGATATTACTTAACGAATTTTGATGCCTTTTTTTTAATAGATAGAGTGATTTAAAAAAAGGTTTATATGTATAATAATATCCAAAAACAACATACAGAGTGTTTAAAAAATAGTTTACATTTAAAGTTCGATATTGATGTTTCTATTTGCTTAGTGTTTATTTTATATTAATAAAATACCGCATCGTTATGAAGACACATACAAAATAGTTAACTTTATTTTTTGTTTTTGAAGTAATTTAGTATAGATTTTACACAGCTTTGTTAAATTAATTGGCTGACGTTTTTATTCTTTGGCAAAAAATAACCAATAAACAAGTCATGATGATTATCCCAGCAAACACTATTTGCCGGCAATGTACATTTTTCATATTGGCATTGATGGTAAAGCATTGGCAATTGGTAGCAATATTATGCCAACATTTTATACTCATTAAATACTCAACCCTAAATAAACACTTAATTACCAATTATTATTACATGCAGGCGAATTGCCGGCAAGCATGCAAAAATGGCGGCATACCAATCCTGATTAAATAAAACACACGTTTTTGTTGCAGTCAAATAAATATTGGATTTTTGAAGACAAACCTTCAACGCATATTCATACTTTTTAAACCATATTATTAACATTGGTATTTAACTAACATTAAAGCAATTTTTTGATCTGTTTTATTTATAATGGCAGCTACCCATATAACATTTTTTACCGGCGTTGTACATTTAATTTACTGTCATTGCCAACACTCTTTGATGGCAAGGCATTGGCAAAAGGTATCAAAAGACGCGAAAGTGGGCAATTGGCCGTTATTAGGCCACGTGTTGCAGATAAAGTGGTGGCATCCGTCATTAATAAGTTATTGGCAAAAATGCGTTTAAGATGATGGCATCCATCATTAATAAGTTATTGGCAAAAAGATAACAGAAAGACACAAAAGTGGGCAAATGCAGATACTCCCAAGCAGCAAGCTGACGTCATATTGATGAAAATTGTCGCATATACTTTTTTTTAAAGCTAAAAACGATATTTTATTTGAAATTTAAAATAGGAAAACTCCTTACTGCATGCAATTTCTTGCAATGCAAAGTACCATCTCTCAGGACACTGTCAAACTTGGAGATGCAGATTTTACACTAGCCGAAGATATTTCTTTCAAAGCTAAGTGAGATCACCTATATACCGCAGACCGCTCTCGAATTATTTTTGTTTAATGGGTTTAGACGATAAAAAGCGAAGATATTGCAGAAACGTAGTAGTTTATTGTCCATTACGCCATCTATCGGTATGTCAAAAAACTATTAAATATATATAATATTTTTTATAAACACGTCTTTAAAACTTTTAATAAAGTTTTAAACAAAATGTTTACAGCTCCTAACAGTCTACTTGAATATCTTGCCTTCTCGACTAGCCATCACCAATTAATCACACAACACACACTTATTAGGTTATGAATACATTTAATTATGTCTATTAAAAAACTATTTTCTTTAAAAAAGACCATCATTTTATTTTTATTCGCTTCAAAATACATAATAAACATTTTGTTTGACCTAATTTTTATTTGCATGATTTTTAACAATAAAATGTTATGAAAAGGCCATTTCCTTTAAATTATGTAAAAAACATAAAATAATGTTGTTTAGCTGCCATTATAAATAAAACAGATCAAAAAAATTGCTTTAATGTTAGTTAAATACCAATGTTAATAATATGGTTTAAAAAGTATGAATATGCGTTGAAGGTTTGCCTTCAAAAATCCAATATTTATTTGCCTGCAACAAAAACGCGTGTTTTATTTAATCAGGATTGGTATGCCGCCATTTTTGCAATTCGCCTGCATGTAATATTTATTGGCAATTAAGTGTTTATTTAGGGTTGAGTTTTTAATGCGTATAAGATGTTGGCATAATATTGCTACCAATTGCCAATGCTTTACCATCAATGCCAATATGAAAAATTTACATTGCCGGCAAATAGTGTTTGCTGGGTAAACAACATTATTGTATGTTTTTTACATAATTTAAAGGAAATTGCCTTTTCATAACATTTTATTGTTAAAAATCATGCAAATAAAAATTAGGTCAAACAAAATGTTTATTATGTATTTTGGAGCGAATAAAAATAAAATAATGGTCTTTTCTAAAGAAAAGAGTTTTTAATAGACATAATTAAATGTATTCATTACCTAATAAGTGTGTGTTGTGTGATTAATTGGTGATGGCTAGTCGAGAAGGCAAGATATTCAAGTAGACTGTTAGGAGCTGTAAACATTTTGTTTAAAACTTTATTAAAAGTTTTAAAGACGTGTTAATAAAAATATTATATATATTTAATAGTTTTTTGACATACCGATAGATGGCCTAATGGACAATAAACTACTACGTTTCTACAATATCTTCGCTTTTTATCGTCTAAACCCATTAGACAAAAATAATTCGAGAGCGGTCTGCGGTAGGTGATTTCACTTAGCTTTGAAAGAAATATCTTCGGCTAGTGTAAAAATCTGCATCTCCAAGTTGGACAGTGTTCCGAGAGATGGTACTTTGCATGCAGTAAGGAGTTTTTTCCTATTTAATTTTCAAATAAAATATCGCATCATTTTAGCTTTTAAAAAAAGTATATGCGACAATTTTCGTCAATATGACGTCAGCTTGCTGCTTGGGAGTATCTGCATTTGCCCACTTTCGTGTCTTTTTGTTATCTTTTTGCCAATAACTTATTAATGATGGATGCCATCATCTTAAACGCATTTTTTTGCCAATAACTTATTAATGACGGATGCCATCACTTTATTTACAACACGTGGCCTAATAACGGCCAATTGCCCACTTTCGCGTCTTTTTGATACCTTTTTGCCAATGCCTTGCCATTAAAGAGTGTTGGCAATGCCAGTAAATTTAATGTACAACGCCGGCAAAAATGTTATATGGGATGTTTGGTACTTCTAATAGGTAGAAAACTCTACTATTAGTTGTAAACTTAGTTTAATAGAGAATTACAATTAAGGGCCTATATTATTTCCAAAACAAAAAACAAAAAAATTAGTACTTTAATTTTTATCTATAATCATTAGGTATATTTCCTAAAATTATAGTTCTTTTGTTAAATGTGTTTTTAAAGTTTATGCGTATAGGTTATAAAATAGTATATGAGAACGTATTGGAAAGCCTTATCAATTAAAATAATAATGTTCTATGAAAGGTTATTAAATATTATTTAAGGTTGTTCTTAAAATGCCAAATCTTAGAAGTAAGTTTTATCGCCGAATAGCATTCTTTTATCATAATTTTATAAATAACATAATATAAATAAATATCTTACGTGCATCACATTTTAAACAAAATCCAAAATAAACAACAAGTAACCACCACGAATACCGCATCTTTCGCGATCTTGACCAACAGAAACTGACTATAGGTTGGTTCGAATACCGGTCAATTAACAAATTGCTTGTCTTGACTTTTATCAGTACAGGACTAGCAGAACACTGGCCCACGCCTACAAAATGGTGGGGATTTGTTGTTTTATCTTTAAAGAAACATGTGTCATTGATTAGTGGAATTTAGTAATAATTTCAGTAATTAAGGGCCATCTAGTAAACACCTTTTTAATTAACTTTTTAATAATTAACTTCTATGCTTTACATTTTTGTAAATATACAGGGTGGTTCCTAACTACGGTACGAATCTTAAGGGGTTGATATCTTATGTGTTTTTATGAAAACAAAAAAGTTTCTATAAACATATGGTTCTGTGAGATACTTAAAGAATAAATTAAATAATAATTGTAAAAAAAAGAAACTGCTGTGATTTTAAACAACAAGAACGTACTTAGCAAGCCAAGTATCGACATACCAAATATCTGGCAGCCCTTGTTGAACCGTGAAAATTTGGTCAGCTTCGATAATCAACGCATAGTAATATTCGAGAAGAAACATAACGAGAAGCGACCAGAGAAATGGAGAGGGGGAGAACTCGCTTCGACCACTGCGCATCCCATTTTGCGGGAACGGCATGGGCGCCGCCATATTTACCCCTATTTTCCTGGATTTGTCAAAAGTGTCAGAATTTTGTTGAATGACAAGAGGCCTATTCTTTTGAGACTTTGATCACACTAAAAAACACTAAATTGCCACACAATATTTTATAAACACCTTTTAAAAAACCTGTTTTTTATTTATTTTACACGTTTTTTTCATTAAATTGAAAATAATTTACCCATAAATGCTGCAACCATAAATACAATATGTAGATGTATTTATGGTTGCATACACGAGTTTGTTTAAAGTAAAGCTTTTGAATTAATATAATTAATAATAAAAAAATGTTTTTAAAGGGTTTTTTGATGTTAAATGAAATATTGTGTGCCATTTTAGTATTATAATATGAATTTTGTGCAAAAAGAAGGGAAAATATTGTGAAAATAAGATTAGTACAAATATCAACAACAGATGACAAATGACAAGTAGTGGAAATCCATGGCATCATGGCGGCGCCCGGTATTTGCCTTCTCGCGCATGGTAAAGCGACTTCTCCTCCCCCTCCATTTCTCTGGAAGCGACAGCTAGGCCTCCCGCCAAAATCGTTTATCTATAGAGCATGCGCGAACCAAGGTGTGTTTCCGTCAAACATATCAGCTGTTTCCCCTTTCCACTTTAGTTAGCGAGCTTATGTGCTTTGGATGTGTTGATCGAGTTAAAATCCGTTGTTGTGTAGTGTGCTAATTTTGGAAATTAGTTTAAGAGCGTAGTTGTGAAGAAATTTTAAGATTTGTATACTTATCCTGAATATTATATATTTTCTAAACTATTATCATGTTAGGATATCATTGTGCTTACCGCAGTTACCCATCTAAAACAGAAGAAGAAATAAGTCTTTTTTCTTTTCCCAGGAACCATTTTTGGTATGTATAAACATGATCGTCTAATAATTACTCATATACAACAGGATACCACATTATGTCTGAAATGAAATCAAGAAACTTTTGTTGTTATTGATTTCCATAAAGAAAAAAAGCTTGGTTTATGCAGAAGAAAATTAAATTTGGTTTTAGCTATTAGTTTTAATTTTAGCCTCAATATTTTCATGAGTTTATGCAGGTAGGTCGTAATTTAATTTTAATCTAGAAAAATGCTCTTCAGATTTGATCTTGTATTTAATAATGTACTTAAAACTTAGCTTGAATAATAAATAAACGTTGAAAATTGGAATGATTGACCCTTACAATTTTCCTCAACTCAAAGCTTGGTTTATTCAGAAGAACTTAAATTTAGTATTAAAATTAGCATTAACTTTAGCCTAAAATTTGTTCATGAGTTTATGCATATAGGTCGTAATTTAATTTTAACCTAGAAAAATATTCTAAGAAATTTAAGCCTTTTGGAAATTCGTTTCTGTGTTCGACACTGTTCTTCAAATTTAGCTTAAAAATTGCATAAATGTTAAAAATTAAATGTTTTTCTTGAAAGCGTTAACATTGAAAAACACCATAACCTCAAAATTTTAAATTTACAGAAATTTTAGGTCATTTTTTTTATACCAATGATAATGTTAGGGCTTTTGCGCACCCTGCATAAAAACTCGTGAGTCGTATTTCTTTTACAAGTATATTTTTTTTATATCAAAAATTACTTTTGCCAAAATATTATTTTTTTCTGTGCATTTGTGTTCTTGTAAACCCTATATCCGTGAAGTCTGTAGTAAATTTTTAGGCTTTCTCTTAGCCTATCCTATTGCACTTGCTTAGAAAAATACATTTTGCGTTATCTATGACACTTGGACTCCTATACTATAAAACACAATATTTCGTAGCAAATAGAAAAAAGAAATCATAAATAATTAATATGTAGAAATTAAAAAAAAACCAAGTACATTATGCCTCGGACTAAACTTCGCCGAACAATTTCATTAGTTTTCTCAGTGTAGAAACTGTTTGTTCACAATTTCTAGTTATTTTTCTCGAAAATAAGGTGTGTTTACGTCAACAATGTCAAACTAGAGGTTATGAAAATCAGACCCCAAAACTTCAAAGGAGCCGACATTAATGTCGCTTCTCGTTATTGCTTTTTCTCGGGTAATATATCGTAGTTGTCGTAGTTTCTTAAGAGTAGTACATCAATTTTAGGCGTTTAACCAAGTATAACCACGGTAATAATTGGTGACAACTTTGACGTATAATATATTGTTTAAACGTCAACATAACCGATTGGTAAATACCGTTTCAGAATTGGTTCTTCGCCTAAAATTGATGTTAGCTATCACTTGAAAACGGTTGGAGATAGACACCATCTAAACTGTCGTATGTCATTTAAAAATAAAGACAATGGAAGTCCAAAAAGGTAGTATTATTGAAAAGATTCTGTGCACTATGCTACCGGAAAAACACATATGACACATATACTGAGTGATTCTAAAAAGCTGGAGATGTAAAATTATTTTAAAAATCTAGGCATTTCTATCTACGACTTCGTCAGTATAAGGCAACTAGTCCAATACTGTGTATATGTATCTAATTAGTCAGGAAATCCAAGTTTATCTTGTTTATAAATATATGTAGATATAAAAACTAATGTAAAGGTTACGAATAAGAACTAAAAATGTAAACACATGCTTACAATATAATACTCAACAAATTAAATTTAAATAATTTATATTTAATAATATTGTTGACCGAAATAGGTGTTATAAAGTAAACAATGCTTTTTAATAGTTTGTTTTTTTGTTTTTAGAATATTATTTAAAAGATGCACTGAGGATCTTTTGTATAGATATCTGTACATTCTATCGTCATTAGGAATATTTGTGCTTTTACAAATATTTTCAAATTGATCATTATTTTTTCTTGTTTTGCCCACAAATAAAAAGAAATAAAAAGAAAAATAAGAATATAATATTTAAAAGGAGTAGTTTTTGTTCTGGCGTGAGAAGTTTTTAGAGATGTTTTTTTTTAAGGATAAGGTTGTAATCACTCTGTATAAGCAATATTGCACAAAACTGCAGATAAAACGTGATTCTTAGAAATTATCGTTGGTTTCTACGTATCAATATTTAAAGAAATAAATATAGGGAATCCCTTGAAATTTGATTCTTGGAAATGCTTTGGGGATTCACCACGGATATTTATGAAGGCCAAACAAACTACTTCAGGTGCATATTTTAGAGATTTTCCAGTGTTAAACAAAAAGAAAATTATATTGTGACATAAAAATTAAATATGTATGATACCTATAAAAACATTATAAGAGGATCTTTTCCAACGCCAATCTGTATTCCGTGGAATTGTAGGGTGGCTTGTTTTCTTTATAATAAAAATTAATTACAACCTGACAAATACGACACAACGGCTATTATTTTATAATTTTTTTTTGCGCATGGTTTTTTTGGGTCGCTGATTACAAATCTAAAGTAAGTGTTATGCCGGCAACTTTGGGTTTTTTGAGCTATAAGGCAGTGCCGTATTAACCATTAGGCTGACTAGGCTACAGCCTAGGGCGCAATAAAAAATAGGCGCCAGACAGGGGAGTAATAGGCGCTAGACAGGGGAGATTTTTAAAAAGTTTAAGGTCGGGTGGGGATTTTTGGTGACTGATTTCTCTGTGAATAAGGTGCTTTAAATGGAATAGGCGCAAAAGGACGGAATGACTTTTTTATTTTATTTTTTGGTAATCAAATTTTATTTTGGGTGGTGAACTATAGGCGCTACGATCAAAAGAACTTTTTTTTTTGGTTCTCATCAAAATTTTAAAAAAATTTCTTTGGTGGAAAATAGGCGCTCTGGGAATTCTAGCCTAGAGCGCCTCAAACAGTTAATACCGTTGGTTAATACGGCCCTGCTATAAGGTTATCCAGTGGACTAGCTTCAAAATGGGCAATCTTATGTAAAACTTCTTCTTTACTATGATAAGTTTTTCAACTATCAAATATTTAATCTGTGAAAGTTTAATGGATCAAGCCGTAAAAGGTACTTTATGAGAATCAGAGATCAAGAATATCTCTATGGGCGTTCTTCAGGGCTCTATATTGGGACCAGAGGCGCACTTACATGTTTGCCGCCCGTAGGCTATTTTATTTTCGCCGCCCCTTTCTTCTTCCTTAATGATATATTTTTGAAGAGCCAAAAAAGAAAAAAAAAAAAAAAAGGTCCTCACTACCTTATTATACCTATAAAATTGATCAATAATAATCTGCCGCCCCCTAAAGACTGATTGGGACCAATTTCCTTTGATATATTTTCTAATGATGATCAATCATGAATCAACTTGTTACAATCTCTATATCAATTTGCGCATATATTTAAATCGTACTTACTATTTGAAATGCTAAAAACTAAAAATTAAATTTTACTAATTGTAAAATAAATTACTTTTAGGTAATTTTTTATATAAGCAAAAATACAGGTCCTACACCTACAACTTCCTCTTGAACAAAAATTACATTTTTGGCCAAACCTCGTAGATAACTGACACAATTTGATATCTGATAATTGTATTGTAGGTTTTCGACTATGCAGAACTTTTTATAAAGAATAACTTTTTTCCTAAAATGAATAATACGTAGATAAGATGTTCAATTTAAATCTCCGAACGTAACGACGTAAAATGGTTCTAAAATGTACGTCTTATGTATGTACTTTAAAGTACGTACATAAGACGTAGTAGAGATACGTATACAAGACATCCAATTCAGATCCCTAGACGTAACGACGTAAAATGGATGTAAAATGTACGTACTTTGTACGTACTGTACTGATTGGGATATAAACTGGTATTTTTGACACGGTGAGGGCTTTTTTTTGCTCGTCAACTGTTTAATATATAACTGTTAAGGATAATTTTTGAAGAGAAGTAGGAGTTTGGAGAAAGTAAGGACCGTTTTTTTCTGCTCCTTATTTTTTTACGTACACTTTTTAAAGGGGGCCGTAACTTCGACTTCGACCGGGGCCCACCACGGCTCTCGGCGGCCCTGACGATACCTCTTGCATTATTTAAATTCAAATCCAAATTCAAATTTATTCAATATTTTACATTTTACCATAATTTTCATTTTTATTATTTAATTCTATAGCAAAAACAATGTTTTTTTTCTGTGGCGCCTAGCTGAATTAACAGCTGTATGTACTTTAGGCAAAACTCAGAATGATTTGGTATTAGTATTGTAATGACTCCGCCAGTGCCCTGTATATCATTAATAGCAAACTTGTAGACATTTCACGCAAAAGATAAAATTTTTGTATTAGTTTCCTTATACTATTTTTTAATTTTAAAATATGCTCGTCACATTTTAATCGCTTATAAATTATTATGTCGAAATATTTTGTGCTTGAGGCTTCTTTAAAGCCGGCTGTCCATGAGAGCGGTTTTCCGCTCGCGTATTAAAAATACGCGAAGAAAATCCGCTGACACGTCCATTATAGCGGAAAATATTCAAGCGTTTTGTTTTGAATATGGTGATTTTATGCTGGAATTTTCTTTGGTTGATACTATGGTTGTGAAGGTCACTCTAGATATCAATCATCATCTGTGTGTGGGATGGCAAATAAATTGGATAATAATAAATCCAGCAAATTAGGCCACTTTGGTTATTAAATAGCTTGTCTTAGTCTTTTATTTACCACATACACTTTTTTTGTTACCTATTTACCTTAGAGTACAAGCTAGACGCTCGCCTGCAGTTATTGGCTCACGAACTGTGTGGGACTTGCTAATAGTTGACTCAACTTTCTATAACAATTTGTGAAAATGCTCCTTTAACATTTTTAAATAATTAAAGTGTCTTTTATCATCATGTTGTCTTAACTCCTCTAATAAAGTATAATATTGACTATAAACTTTTCTTTTAAAAAAGTTTTCTAACCCAAAACCAGCCCAGCAAACACTATTTGCCGGCAATGTACATTTTTCATATTGTCATTGATGGTAAAGCATTGGCAAGTGGTGGCAATATTATGCCAACATCTTATACGCATTAAAAAGTCAACCCTAAATAAACACTTAATTGCCAATAAATTTTATATGCAGGCGAATTGCCGGCAAGCATACAAAATTGGCGGCATACCAATCCTGATTAAATAAAGCACGCGTTTTTGTTGCAGGCAAATAAATATTGGATTTTTGAAAGCAAACCTTCAACGCATATTCATACTTTTTAAACCATATTAACATTGGTATTTAACTAACATTAAAGCAATTTTTTGATCTGTTTTATTTATAATGGCAGCTAAACAACATTATTTTATGTTTTTTTACATAATATAAAGGAAATGGCCTTTTCATAACATTTTATTGTTTAAAATCATGCAAATAAAAATTAGGTCAAACAAAATGTTTATTATGTATTTTGGAGCGAATAAAAATAAAATAATGGTAAAATTAGCTACGTTAATTTCGACCGAAGGTGACCGCTTTGTGCATTTGTGTTCTACGTGGTTTTCTAGCTTTTTAGTTTTTTTTTAAAGAAAAGAGTTTTTAATAGACATAATTAAATGTATTCATTACCTAATGAGTGTGTGTTGTGTGATTAATTGGTGATGGCTAGTCGAGAAGGCAAGATATTCAAGTAGACTGTTAGGAGCTGTAAACATTTTGTTTAAAACTTTATTAAAAGTTTTAAAGACGTGTTAATAAAAATATTATAAATATTTAATAGTTTTTTTGACATACCGATAGATGGCGTAATGGACAATAAAGTACTACGTTTCTGCAATATCTTCGCTTTTTATCGTCTAAACCGTACCCGTTTGACAAAAATAATTCGAGAGCGATCTGCCGTAGGTGATCTCACTTAGCTTTGAAAGAAATATCTTCAGCTAGTGTAAAAATCAGCATCTCCAAGTTGGACAGTGTTCCGAGAGATGGTACTTTGCATTGCAAGGAAATTGCATGCAGTAAGGAGTTTTTTCCTATTTTAATTTTTAAATAAAATATCGCATCATTTTAGCTTTTAAAAAAGTATATGCGACAATTTTCGTCAATAAGACGTTAGCTTGCTGCTTGGGAGTATTTGCATATGCCCACTTTCGTGTCTTTTTGTTATCTTTTTGCCAATAACTTATTAATGATGGATGCCATCATCTTAAACGCATTTTTTGCCAATAACTTATTAATGACGGATGCCATCACTTTATCTGCAACACGTGGCCTAAATACGGCCAATTGCCCACTTTCGCGTCTTTTTGATACCTTTTTGCCAATGCCTTGCCATTAAAGAGTGTTGGCAATGCCAGTAAATTAAATGTACAACGCCGGCAAAAATGTTATATGGGAGTGCCTCCTTTTTTATCTTTTGGTCGTATTGAAAGTAGGATGAATCCTTTTTTTTCGCCAAATATCATACTGAAGTAAATAATTAAAATAAGTGTAGTTAATGTCGTCCATAACTCAACTCAAGCAACAACTTATGAAGCTCATCAACTAGTTCAAGGTTAGAGTTCCTGGCTATTAATTTAAAAAATCCGCATAATCTAGTGGAATTCTTTTAGAGTGTTCGTATGTCAGAAAAGGGCAGTATGATCCATGCTAAGAATGGGTTAAAATAAGTCTTTTCGGGGTCAATTTATGAAGCTGAACAAACTCACGGTTCTGTCACTGTTTATTTTTAATTGCGCCGTATTTGTCAAAAATAATTCTCAGTTTTTAGGACCAGTGCTAAGATAGGTATAACAATAAAAACATAAGCACAATACAGCCACTCGTAAAAGTATTAACCCTTTTAAAAAGCTTTGTTGAAAAAGAATATTACTCATCAGACGAATTCATATAATATTCTTACTTTTGAGGTGCTTCTTAGCCCTCAGGTTTTAAAATTTACATATAGATACTTTGTTTTTGTTCTTTTTTATATTTGTTGATTAGTTTGTCAAGATTTCTGTTTGTCAATTTAACAAATAAAAACAGTTAATTCTTGTTTATATAGGTACTTTGTAAAATGGCATTTTTGTATAAATTGTGCTTTATTTAATTTACTCACTTTAACTAATTAAAAATAAACATAAATAATATAATCTGAGAAAAGGTATTTTATTGCAACCATATAAACGGAAGTCAAGAATTAAACCACATCATGGGAACAGTTTTGCATATAATATTACTTTCAGAAAATTTACTTTAATAGATTCCTACATATTTTTTACAGGAATATACGTTTTATTAGAGAATTATCGCAAGTTTCCTTAATAAGCTCGTGTATTATTAATACCGGCCTTATTTAAATAGTGCTTGTCAGGGCCGTATTAGGGTATGAGGCGCTCTAGGCTAGAATTCCCAGAGCGCCTATTTTCATACAAAGAAAAAAATGTTGAAGAGAAAAAAAAAAGGTCATTCTCTCCTTTTCGCCTCTATTTTATTTATATCCCCGCAGAAAGATTAGTTCTAATCCCCACCCGACCCAAACTTTTTTGAAACTTCCCTGTGTAGCGCCTATTACTCCCCTATTTGGCGCCTATTTTTTCATGGTGCCCTAGGCTGTAGCCTAGTCAGCCTAATGGATAATACTTCACTGGTGCTTGTATCCATATTTTAGAGTTATTGCAAATCATGTTGGCAGTACATACCATTAACCTTAAAAGAGAGAAAGAAAAGTTTAGTAGTTTTTCCTTATTGTTTTGTGTTGGAGGTTTTTTTTTAACACAATTACAGAAATACATTTAAAAAGCAAGGTTTTAAGTAATTTTACTTCTAAAAACTTTTTGATTTTGTGGTCGGCAGCCGTTCGGTTACATCGAACTGTTCCGAAGTTAAAATAAGACCAAAATAAGCCAGGCACTATCCTTATGAGGGGTTATACAGGGTGATTCAAAAATCGATCACGAAACTTAAGGGGGTGATTATACTTGACAAAATAAGGGTAGAGCTTCATATTATTTTTTTCAAAATGTCATTCGTTTTCGAGTTACAAGCCCGTCAAAGTTCAATTTTTATTTTGGTTTTTTCGCCATATTACATTTATTTGTTAACGAATTCAGTTGATATTTGGCACACAAATCGAGCTTTGCAGATTCTAAAATTTTAACAAAAGTACTTTTTTCAAATACCGCCAGAGGGCACTTTACCTAAAACTTAAAAATTATTTACATCATAACTTTTTTATTTTGACAGATATCGCAAAGCTGGGGGCGCCATTTTGTAGACAATCAAAAACTTAAAAAATAAGATACTCTTTATTAAGGTCGATACACCTCACCGTTTAGGCACCAATAGACATCAAAGTTTTCAATAAATTTTAAGTTTTAGGTAAAGTGCCCTCTGGCGGTATTTTAAAAAATACTTTTGTCTTAAAATTTTAGAATCTACAAAGCTTGATTTGTGTGCCAAATATCAACTAGATTTGTTTAACAATACATGCAATATGGCGAAAAAACCAAAATAAAAATTGAACTTTGACGGCTTGTAACTCGAAAACGAATAACATTTTGAAAAAAAAATTATATGAAGCTCTACCTTATTTTGTCAAGTAAAATCACCCCTTAAGTTTTGTGATCGATTTTTGAATAACTCTGTATACAGTTAGAATTTTCAAAAAATTGTTTTTTTTTATTTCTTTTTTCTTAATGTACATATATTTAAGAATAAACACAGAAAATTGTTCCGATGAATATTTTTAAAGTTACACGCAAATTTGTAAAGGCGTTTCAGAGTGCGTTTATGTGCTTGTCAAACTTTAATCGCGTTTTTCTCAACATTACTCGAAAACGGCTGAACCGATTAGTCTCAAATTTTAACACAAGCTTCTTAATAATATTTTTAGTAATTAATCAAATATTTTTTAAATTTATAATATTTATTTTTTATAGGCAATTTAGGGCCGAAATTTTGGTCAAGAATAGATTTTTTTTGTTGTGAAACCGACATTTTGTTAAAAAATATATTTATTTTGCTTATTCCTTCCATTAATTACTAGATTTAACATTACTTTAAGAAAATCTGTTGGGTTATTTAATTTCAGAGGATCCAGTTCAGAGATATAGTTGTCACCGCAAAACGTGTTTTTAAGTGGAGCTCCCGGAGATCAGCTGTAGCACCTTTTCAAATAAACATTGTTACTAATACTAAGTCTTAAAATACAGGTAAAAGATACCATAATAAGTGTACTTGTGTGTATTTTTAGATCAATAAATTTAAAAGTTTTCTCAGAAATTTCGCTATTTTTCGGCCTCCTGTATATAACCCCTTAAGGGAGTCCTTATCCTACAATGCATCTGCGCAAGCTCAGATGTCAAAGTAAGGCCGGTATTATTAGTGCCTGGCCTTATTTTACCGTGCAATAATTCTCTATTAAGAAAAGAAGAACTATAAATTTATTAATATTTTTACCGGTAAATACCTGCTGACTAGCTGATGCTAAAAACCGCATTATTTTTAAAGAGATGCGTCAGAGGTCTGTTTAAGTTAGTTTAATTGTTGATCTTAAAAATAAATTTAAAATTTGTCAATAAAACTTACCTTATTTATGTAAATATCATAAGTTTCCAGAAATTAAAATTGAAAACAATTTTTTCAACAGACAGAAAACAAGCCATGACTAATATCCGTGTTTGCTATAATTTTCCGTTGGGGTGTGTTTGCGGTAAATTACAAAATATATCTTAAAAACATACTTAGTTTTTTTTTATTTTTTTACAGGGTGTTTACTAAGTATGGTACGAAACAGAGTTGAGTCGAATACTGAAAATCGAAAAATCCGAAAAATTTTCTGAGAAAGAAAGTATACGAATACCGAATATTTAAATACTTGGAAGAAAAAAGTATTCGAATACTCGGTATTCACGAACTCCCGGAATCGGTATTCGAATACTGGAAAAAAAAGATTCGAATGCTAGACAAAGGAAAAAAACCGATGAGTAAAAATTTGAAGAGCAAAAAAAGGTCCTCACCTCATTTTTCCCTTCTTTTTGTTCCTTTTGTTATTCTACTCGTGACAATTTTAGTATTCGAATACTGCTTACTACATTTCGGTATTCGAATACTCAGGAAAGCCAGTATTCGAATACTCGAAAAAGTATTAGTCGAATAGTTCAAAAGTATTCGTATACAGAATCCCGAATACTAACCAAAAAGTATTCTGCCGAATGCGGAATACTACACACAAATGTATTCGAATACCGGCAAAATGTATTCTGGATACTATTCACTGAATACTACTGAGTAATTGAATTCGACCCAACTCTGGTACGAAACTCCAAGAGGTGCCCAGCAAACACTATTTGCCGGCAATGTACATTTTTCATATTGGCATTGATGGTAAAGCATTGGCAATTGGTGGCAATATTATGCCAATATCTTATACGCATTAAAAAGTCAACCCTAAATAAACACTTAATTGCCAATAAATTTTACATGCAGGCGAATTGCCGGCATCATACAAAAATGGCAACATACCAATCCTGATTACATAAAACACGCGTTTTTGTTGCAGGCAAACAAATATTGGATTTTTGAAGGCAAACCTTCAACGCATATTCATACTTTTTAAACCATATTATTAACATTGGTATTTAACTAAGATTATAGTAATTTTTTTGATCTGTTTTATTTATAATGGCAGCTAAACAACATTATTTTATGTTTTTTTACATAATTAAAAGGAAATGGCCTTTTCATAACATTTTATTGTTAAAAATCATGCAAATAAAAATTAGGTCAAACAAAATGTTTATTATGTATTTTGGAGCGAATAAAAATAAAATGATGGTAAAATTAGCTACGTTAATTTCGACCGAAGGTGACCGCTTTGTGCATTTGTTTTCTACGTGGTTTTCTAGCTTTTTAGTTTCTTTTTAAAGAAAAGAGTTTTTTAATAGACATAATTAAATGTATTCATTACCTAATAAGGGTGTGTTGTGTGATTAATTGGTGATGGCTAGTCGAGAAGGCAAGATATTCAAGTAGACTGTTAGGAGCTGTAAACATTTTGTTGAAAACTTTATTAAAAGTTTTAAAGACGTGTTAATAAAAAATATTATATATATTTAATAGTTTTTTTGACATACCGATAGATGGCGCAATGGACAATAAACTACTACGTTTCTGCAATATCTTCGCTTTTTATCGTCTAAACCGTACCCATTAGACAAAAATAATTCCAGAGCAGTCTGCGGTAGGTGATGTCAATTAGCTTTGAAAGAAATATCTTCGGCTAGTGTAAAAATCTGCATCTCCAAGTTGGACAATGTTCCGAGAGATGGTACTTTGCATTGCAAGGAAATTGCATGCAGTAAGGAGTTTTTCCTATTTTAATTTTCAAATAAAATATCGCATCATTTTAGCTTTTAAAAAAAGTATATGCGACAATTTTCGTCAATAAGACGTCAGCTTGCTGCTTGGGAGTATCTGCATTTGCACACTTTCGTGTCTTTTTGTCAATAACTTATTAATGATGGATGCCATCATCTTAAACGCATTTTTTTCCAATAACTTATTAATGACGGATGCCATCACTTTATCTGCAACACGTAGCCTAATAACGGCCAATTGTCCACTTTCGCGTCTTTTGATACCTTTTTGCCCATGCCTTGCCATTAAAGAGTGTTGGCAATGCCAGTAAATTAAATGTACAACGCCGGCAAAAATGTTATATGGGTAGTATGCATGCATAAAGTGTCTTTTATTTGCTTATGGGATTGCCGCACTCGCCTGACAGCTCGAGCTGTCAAACTTCCCATTCGTAAAAAGTATTCTTTATGCACTTGTTACATAAATTACTATTTAATAGTAGCAATATTTTCGTAAAATTTCATTAGCCTGGCGCCTTTAGTTTTTTAGATAAAAAAGTTATTTTTTCGCTATTTTTGTACCATCACATCTCCTAATGGTTGACTTTTGACCCCATGTTTATAAAGCAAAGTACCATTTATTTTGAACAGGGAATCACCTTTAGGTATTTTTTAATTCAGAAAATTTTACCTTTTTCATTACCTGTGCAAAATAGCCATGATGACAACATCCAGAAATTACTGTTATTGTGTATTCATCATACAAGATTTATGGATCGTAACAAACGTGTTTATTTTAACAATGTAATTAAAAGTAATATTTAATTTTTTAAAAATATCTTCATAAAAATATGGCTATAAAACCAAAAACAACAATCAGAGGTAATAACGTCACGAGTAGGTAAAGTGCGATAAATATCACAAAGATTGGTATTTGAGGTACCTTTAGGGCATACACCTACTAGAGGTAGCGTTACCGCTTTGCATATTAACAGCTTTTGTGAAAGAGAAACGCTCCCCTGGGCTGGAGACTCTGTAAGAAATATAAGAAAAAGGAAAATAGGGATAAAGAAAGGAAAGAGATACCTATATATCATTTTCAAAAGTCGTATTTTGTAAAAGAGGTTTTTCTATTTCTGCTAGGAAAGGAAACAATATTTTAAAGAGTAAAGGACAACTATAAATGCTAAAAAGACATTTGTGTCCCTCTCAGTTTTGCACTATGTAATATGTTTTTATTTTATAGCAAACTTTTTTCGACAATGTGTCTGTTGTATAAGTGGCTGATAGAATGAACTATGAATTTCTCTTTTAGGTCAAAAAGTATTTCTTCTCTTCGTATCTTTGTATGTATCCTAAATCAGCCCCTGCTTGGAGTATTATTTCAATGTCTGAGGAATGGACGCATCCACCTAATCCACAACTCTTAACACACCCAAGTTTATTCACTTTACAAGTGAGCTTCCTTCTATTTCTGTTATTCTTTTACACATATTTTTACCTTTTCTCTAAGGCATAGGCAAATATATTTCTTCGCCATCAACTTTTATTAGAACAACCAGAGGCGCATTTACATATTTGCCGCCCGTAGATTTTTCCGCCCCTATTTTTATCCTTTTTCCCTGAAAAATAATTTTGAAGCAAAAAAAGGTCCTAACTTTCATTCCTGCGTACAAAATAAAACAATATATTTAAAATCCACAAAATTACTTATAAGTGATACCAAATCTGCCGCCCCCTAAAAAACGCCGCAATAGGCTTCAGCCTACTCAGCCTTTTGGTAAATACGGCCACTGAGAACAACACTAGAATATTCCTGTACTTCCAGCTTTGCTTGTTTCTTTATATTTTATCTATACACAACGCCAAAAGTCTTGGAGCCCCTAGCATTTTTATACTTCTAATTTATTTAGAAAAAATTTAAAAGGAATTAATTCAAAGTGTTGTCCATGTTGATTTTAATTTAGTTGAAAAAAATATTTTGAGTTCATGTATGTGGCTAAAATCAAAAGAAATACCAAAAAAATTAAAAAACAGTGTTAATTTATAAATAACGTTTATTGCAACAAAAATTACCTGTATGACAATACAAAAAGGAAAATACAGCTAATACTCTATGGGCCCTCGCCTACTTCTGAGTAATGAGTTTACACGTCTGGGCATGGAAATGA
>JACEGR010006473.1:0-60374 GCA_014170235.1 Listronotus bonariensis | reverse complement strand
ATACCAGCTAACTTCTAATCGTGCGATGCACATAGATATGCGCATCGCACGCTATGTTGGTTTAGCCCTCGGTAGAATAAATAATAGTTTAAAAACTAAAAAACACGCTTTTATATGCAACCGAACTAAAAATTAGAAAATAATTTTTCATTACAAAGAGTTTGTCACTTCAGAGTAAAAAGCGTGGGGTGCATTTTACTATTTTTTCATAACTTTTCCCTCATAGATATTTGCAAATAGAATAATTATAACATTTAATATATTAAGCACCCCACGCTTTTATTCTGAAGTGACAAACTCTTTGTAATGAAAAATTATTTTCTAATTTTTAGTTCGGTTGCATATAAAAGCGTGTTTTTTAGTTTTTTTAAACTATTATTTATTTTTCATTTTTTAGTTCGATATATCAATTAGTTTTCTGCGGTCATGTGATATTGAAATGTTTTACGAACTATTTATGTATGTATGCATGTAAGACTGAAACTGCACGCATGCGCAGATCACTCGCCTAGCTCTAGCTCGCTTACTCTTTCACAGAGGATCTGTACAGGAATTTATTTATCCTGGCGGTCCTAATCAGGATAACGGGATACTGTTTTTAAATTATTGCATTGTCATCGGTCCTTGATACGTGTGCAAAGTTTCAAAGAAATTGAATCGCTGGGAGTTGGTAAAAATTAGGCTCAAAGATTCCGTTACATAGATAGATAGATAGATAGATAGATATAAAAGCGTGTTGACAACCCAAGCTAATAAAAGCGTGTTAAAAAAGGGTGTTTGTGCACAATACTGTAAAAAGTATTTTTATTAAAAGAGCGAGAAATATAAAAGTGCCAAAAAATCAAAAAAAAAAGTATTCACGAGTTTTTTGATTCCTTATCGACAATGAAGTCCCAATAATGCAGATTGTCTTCACCAAAAAAATAGTTATTGCTCGATTCGACCTAAAAAAGGACATATCCACAAAAAATGGTGTGGCCCCGATAATATTAACTTATTAAGCAGTACCACATTTAAAAAAGCGTTTAAATTAAAGTATTTATTATTGTATATATTATTGATACCAAAAAAAGGACGAATGCGTATTTTGTAATAAGTTTAAGCAATGTGACATTTTAGACAGAGAATTTAATGTGCCTACCGTAAGAAGAATAAAAGCAAGAAAAGAATTGTTTAAAAATATTAAAACAAAAATTGTATACTGCCTATCATCAGGCAGTTTTACTATTCTTAGAATTGTACTTTCCATTGTTGCTGTTAATTTGGTAAAAAAATATCAAATTACCATTGAATATAAATCTTTAACAAAAAATACTTAAATAGACTCAATGCACTCTACTATAGTACAGTAAAGACAAATTAATGTTTCAGCAGAATATCTCAGAATGTCTCTGCAAAAGAAGCAAGACTATTATTATCTTCGTAAAAAATTTGGACAATAAATTCTTCAAATTTTTAAAACAATCAGCAAAGATAATATAAACCACAAAGATATGGATAGAACTAGATACTTAATATACATTCAAATACCAAGTATTGCAATATCAGCCAAATGTATTCTGACTTTCAAAAACCGAAGTCAACTTTGCCCTTTGAATACCATGACTTCTATAATGATCTGCCTCTGAATAAAGTTTACTACGCAAAAATGTGTTTTGCTGGGGCAAAAAATAAAGTAGAACTCCAAGTAAAGTATTTAAAATTTGGATGTATTTGAAGCAATCCAAAAAAGCTTACCTTCTTTAAATAAAACTCACCAACAAGTTAAGTAAGTAAGCAAAGGAAAAATATAAAGACGGGCCCAACTGTACTCTTTAAAATCGTTAGTGACCTATTTGATGTCTTGAAGTTTTTATTCAAAAATATTACCGCTTTAGTTAATAAAAATACTGCTTACTCGCTGATTAGTACACAGTAACAGAATTTACAAAACTGCTAACTCCATTTTACAACTATACAAATTAAACCAACAATATTGAATGAATATTTTGTATAAAAAAGGATGAGGGAATACTGACAGCTATTTTGACTTATACTGTACATTTTTTACTAAACAACACAGTTTTTTCTTTCTAAACTGGAAAACTGACTGCATGTTAGCAGGTTAACACATTTAGCCGACGATATGCGAAACGTGTAAACATTGATCAACTCGTGGTATCTTGATTTCTGTACGTATATTGATTAAAAGGCAATAAAACATAATTGTAAAAATAAAGCCTTGCTATGCAGGACCGGTATTGTAGTTAAGATTTAAAAATAATGGAATAAAATTGCTTAGAATAATTCAAAATTATTAAATTAAATTGCTAAAATCATTCCACTGTGTACTAAGGTACGACTACAACTTAGATGTCTTAGTAGAATGAAAAATCACAATTTAAAAAGTATATTTGCTTCAAACCAATAGAATTCCTTAGTGCGCCCCTGCCTATTTCAGCGTACAAGTAAATGTGTTTATTTCCTTCGCATTTGTAACTTGCACAAAGTATAGGTGAAACGTAATCACTACTAATTTTACCGAAAAAAAACAGTAGGTCTTTTTTGTTTCACAGTTTTTTTTCGGAAAGCCAAGTAATACTAATAAAATTATTTTTTGTAGAATTATATTTGTCAAAGCAAAAACTAGAGGAAAAGATGCAAAAGTTACTTAGAAAAGCAGCAAACGATTTAAATTTAGAAGAAGGAAAATCCATTAAATTGGATTATACGACACAGCACGGTTTCTTTTTTAGAATAACAAAAAAAGAGGAACATGCTCTGCGCCATTCAAAAAATTATAAAATTATCGATACCGTTGCAGGAGGAGTTAGATTTAACACCGAACAACTTACTATGCTTAACAAAGACTATTCGTATAACAACCAGATGTATGAAGAATTACAGGAAAAAAAGTGGAGGAAATACTAATGGCTGCAGGTAAAACAGTAAATTTTTTTGTTTTTTAAAATAAATTTGTCTCTTCCAATGACCTTTTATCCTTTACAGGAGACGAAACTTGTTTACATTTGATTACGATCAGACATTAAAAATTTCTCCGATTTGACTGGACTATTTGCTTTCAAGATAATTTTGCTTAAGTCATAGGGCAAGCGCTAGTGCCACTTTTGCTATTTTATATTAAAAGTCTTGGCTTTTGCCATGCTTGCATTTATTTGTTAATACAATTTTTACTGGTAATACTATATAAGAATATCGTCTAAACTTTAAGGTGATTTTGATATCAGAATTCTATTATTATGTTCATATTAAATTATCATTAAATTTGATTATTTACAGGTTTTTCTTTTTGTTTTAAATCACGGAAAATTGACTAAACAACCCGACAACGTTGCTACGGGCTATGGCCTCCAAGCGGGCTCGAATTGGCTAGTCTCGTAGCATTTTTATCACTTCTCATGCGCCATTAATTGCAGCGTTGCCTTGTGATAAATGGTTGTTTTGGTGATTTTCTCAGTTTTTCATGTGTCTTATAGTGTTTTTTGTGTAAATTATTGGATAATATTACCGACAATGTGGTTCGTGAATGCCAAGTATGCAAAAAAATAGACTTTTTAAACCCCAATGTGATGTGTCATTTCACAAGTAAGTAAACATATGTTTGTTTTGCAATTCATTGGCGTCGCATCGTTGTTGACGTAGTCTGTTAATATTTATTTCTTTATGAGATACATAATAATATGTTTTAAATTATTTCATATACATAACTTATTAACAAATGACTAATTATGATATTAGTGCCATTTTCTTTTATGAGAATAAATCTTAAATTAAATGATGTACTATTATTTGTAAAACTGCCTTTAAGCAAATGTAATACATAAGTGGTTATTTAAAAAATCCTCATTCTATCTTTTTAATTCCTGATTTACATACATACACACGCACACTCACCAAAATATACTAAATTATTGATTAAATAAATGTTGCTAGTGGAAAAATATTAATATAGTGGATGCTATATAAATAGGAGATTCTGTTGATTTTTTTGGTATTTTGATTGTGTTTTTATACATGTTTAGTATGTAGTTTTTACTGTAGGGTTTATTTATTTGACAATATAAATATTAAAAATTTTTATACACGTTTAGCCAATTCAAAAGGTTCATAGGCAATACGTAAAAAGAAGACGGTCTAAGGCGTGTAGTACACTAACAGGAAGACATTAGACAAAGAATGCCGGCATATAAACATGGTAATGAATCTGTCCCACATTGTTCTTGCTTTAGTTGTCTATGAACCTTTTGAAGTGACAAAACATGTATATTCGTGTTGCAACTTTTTGCAATAAATGAAAAATTGCCAATAAGAGACATTTTAAAATTACTTATCTTTCTTATTTTGGTCTTAGTCCTAAATTTAAGAAAATCAAGTTTTTCCTACCTTAAATCCAGAGCTTTTAAAATTAAACAAAAATTTTTTAAATAATTAAACTTTTTAAACAAAAAAAATATACTAGTATTAAAAGTGGTATTTTTCGCTTATCGCTATATTGTAAAGTTCTTGCCAGTTGAGAAGATGCCACGGCGCGGCGTCACCAGTTCTGTCTCAGTTTCAACTATTTCCTTTTTGTTGCTCGCACACGTTATAAACGACGCGTTTAGACAGCGATAGTTGATTGCCGTCTTTATTTGTGTGACGCTTGTGGCACCTTTGTAACTGGTTTTTAGTCTACTCGAAATAACCTTTGTGTTGTTTTGTAAATGCTTAAATTCAGTCAAAAACAAAGTGCATATCACAAATATTACCCAAAATCTAAAATGGCAAATTTGGTGAGCATGAATGAAAGTAAAGAATATTTGTGTCCAGTAATAATAAAAAAAAATGAATGCTTGTTTGCTAAAGGTTAAAGCACACAAGGCGCTTAGGTCTCGGTACTCTCACGGACCGATCAAATAATTTATATGCATTTTAAAAGAATTTCCTTGAATGATGTTTAAATACCATGTAAGATATTTGATCGGTCCTTGATCGTACCGAAACCTGAGCGCCTAGTGTGCTTTTATAAATTACGAACTAGTTAGTGCAAATCGGGTATTATCATAATCAGTCAGTTCATTTATAAGTAAAGTATGTGTAGAATGGCGAATGCGCAACCGAATGTAAAGGTTGGTAAAACATCAAGTCTTTTTAAAGGAATGCATATTATTTTGTATTATTAATAGATTAGAATACTTTTAATACCATAATAATTTGAAATAAAAAGATCATGATTTTCAATCTATTATTTAAAATATTCTGAATTTACCATGTCTAGTTAGTTACTAACTAAAATTTCTTGGTTTAAAATTATAATATATGGGCATCATATTTTACATTGCAAGCACAAAAAGTCATAAACTAGCAAGCAAAATAAAATGGCGTCCAAAAAATTAGGAATATACGTTTTTAGTAATACAATCTTTTAAATTAAGCTACATATCCAGTTTTTATTCTATATTTTATTATAAACACACACAAAAGGGGATTTATCAGTATAAAAAGGGCTAGGCGATGTCTGGGATAATTTTCGCTCATGTTTCTTTACGTCATCTAAATGACCAATTGGGCTTTAAAAGAAGTTTCTATTTAAAAAATAAATACATAAGACAATCATCAATGTCTATGTCATAAATAATCAGTAACCCCACATTCTTATAAACAAAATGAAGTTTGTTTTTTGAGAATGTGAGGTATATTTTTATATCCACGTTATAAAACGTAAAATTATACATACCCAAATCTTATTTAGAAAAGTTTTACAAGTTTATCTAAAACATTCTTATTTGGTGTGATTTTTGCTTATTTTATTATTGCCTTAGAATGGCACACCTCTGGCAATCGAAATGCACTTCGTCATTATATTATTTACAGTGTTGCCAACACAAAGGTATTTGTAAACAAAGGCAAATTATTTTGATTTGTTTTCTTTGTCACACACGTTTGTGTTTTCATGTTTAGTATTTTAATCATGGCAACAAAACAAACGGCATTTTAGCATTGAAAAACAAGTAATGTTTGGTCTGTTGTGAATAGTCTAAGGTCTCTTCTTTCAGTGCCATGCTCTATACAGAACGTAGGCGCCCTTTCGCACATATACAGAGTGTCCGGAAAGGTAAGGTCAAAAATGATAGGGGTGATAGAGTGACCCACAATAATGTCAGTACTTCATATAAATAAAGTTCTATTGCGCTTCTGTTGCCACAGTACCAGTAATATTTGAGCTACTAAATAACCTTATATAGTCGTTTGAATTAAATAAGAGAAACCATAAAACCATAAACACAATAATCGCCACTCGTTTTTATATATATAAAAAAACCCTTTATCATACCGCTTCGCTTTGTCCTACTATCAGCGCAAAAAAAACGCCGACAAATGGGGTAGTAAAATTTTAAAGTCAACGAGGACTTGAAAACTTTTCTCATTTCAATGACTTTAGTAATGCTTCTTTCCATAGGTAAACGGCTGTTCAGTAACTTCACAAACTTGACATTTTGCATTGACCGTTTGATTACTTCATCATTTTGGTATAAAAAGGGATACCTTATTTGAATCGATATCTTGGACCGTTTTTCATAAAATCGCATTTTAAGTCCAGATATACCAGCATTTTGTAAGCAATAAAAAATCTTTTTTTTAGATTTTTTTTAAATATGGTAAAATGCTTAAAAACAGTTTTTAACTGTATTATAAAGTTTAAGGGGCTCACAAACACCATTTTTAATAATTCTACCTACCATTTTTTTAATTTTCAAAAAAATATATTACCTACAAAATGCTCGGATGTCCAGACTTAAAATTCGATTTTATGAAAAACCGTCCAAGATATCGATTTAAATAAGGTATATCTTTTTGTACAAAAATGATAAAGGAATTAAGCGGTCAAAGCAAAATGTCGAATTTGTCACCAGTGTTAAAAATGCATACATTAAATGAAACAAAAACGCCGCACCCTGTATAATTCCGACTTAAACGTAAACAGCCGTTTACTTATGGAGAAAATCAATACTATAGGGTTATTTAGTAGACCAAATATCATTGGTACTGTGGCCACAGTTTAAAAGTTATATTTAAAATAAGTTTTTTTTTCATACCAACATTGAAGGTCAATATCTCGCTAACGAAGCGCGATAGAACTTTTTGATATAAAATACCAACATTTTTTTGGCTTACTCTATCACCCCCATTAATTTTTGACCTCTCCTTTCCGGACACCCTGTATGTGTTGCGTGCAAATTTATGAAGGCTTAAAATGCTTTAAAACAGGAAATCTAAAGATAGTTTTTGTGTATTAGCTTAGTGACTTAAGGGTCCGATTCTTCGGTTTTTGAGTAGAAACAAATGCTTTATACAGTGAATAAAGTATGTCAACATTAGTAGATTTTTGAACAGACCCACCTTAAAAGTCCTGCTGGCACCCCCACCCCCCTCAAAGTTGGTTAAGGGATTGATATAGTTTTTTCTAATATCTTCTAAACGGTAAATGATAAAAAACTGATTTTAGTGTCGTTAGATAGAGCACAAATATCTGCAAAATAGTAATAATTAAAATTGTATTTTTGTTTATTACGTAAGAATCTCCAATATAAAAAAATTGAGGGGAGCATCCACATGTAATTTGTTACGATATATCTTCCAAACCGTCTACCAAATAAAAAAATATAAGACACAAAAATTTAGGCCAAAGTTTTCCCTATCGAATGGTGTATAACAATATACTATTTTCTTTTAAATTAAAGCTACCAGTGGCGTACAAAAGTAGTACTACACCAGTAAAGTACCTAGAATTCGAAATATTTAATGTTTTATAATTTGATTCATTATATTTTTAAATAAACAACAACAATATTATAATAACTTTTATTATAAAGATAACAACAAATATGGCTTATACAGTGTGTCCCAGGATAGGTGTTACAAGAAGACAAATTTTTAATCGTCCTTTTGGGAAACTGGTCGCATGGTCCAAAACTAATAAATACAAAATTTGATTGCCATCGGTAATATACAGGACAAGTTATAACTAAAAATATGAAGAAATGACCTAGAATAAAATACCTTTATTTTTAAAAATAGGACAAAATTGTATAGGTAAATGTTGTAGAGAACTAAATTTTATGTCAAAATTTAAAGTTAAACACGTTAAGTAAAAAAATATTTTTGTCCATTTTTTAACTCGCCCTGTTTAATACCAATTAAAGTAAAGTATTGTATTTATTACTTTTGGACCATGCGACCGGTCTACCCAAAATTTCGTTTTAAAATTCAAAAATTTTTGTTCTATTTGTCTTCTTGTAACATCTATCCTGGGACACACTGTATATAACATCAATAAAAAACAAACACATTACACAACCGAAAATACCTAATTAAAACATTCCGCACACAAACATAACCTGGTACATTTTAAATTTTTTTTTTTTAAATTACAATTTGTGCCACAAATCTTACATTTACATTTTAATAGTGTATCAAATAATATTTTTTATTTTTTAAAGTGGTCCACAGTGGTGTCCATTTAGTATTATCTAAAATCCATCCCCATTCAGATGGACATGGAAGTTCAACCACTGGTTGGCAGAGATTACCCCAAACAAATCCTGCTTGATAAATGCATTGATTAATGTGAAGTGCTAAAGCATTCATTGTTGGGGTAAATTCTCAACCGTTCGTTTTTGGGCAAAAAGTTGCATTCGACAAATATCAATGTTGCTACTATCAGAATGTTTATAGTAAATGGTTACAACCAATTTTGAGATCACACTTAATTGCCGAGAATAAATCAATGAAAGTAGCTGTAACTTCCGGAAAAGATTCCCAAGCTTCCCAAAACTTTTTTTTCCTTTTCCATAAAAGGAGGACGTGGTATCGCAACCGGTTAGTGAATAAAAAAAAGGGATAGACTTTTTCATTGATTTTTTTAGCAATTTCGATACACGAAATATGTCTTACCTTTTACCAGTACCAAACTCAATCCACACGTCTTGATTTTGATTTTTGTACTGGTAATTTTTTTATTTATTTATTATTACTAGTATGCAGAATTAACAAAATGATTATAAATTAATAAAACTAAAGTAAAAATATTAAAAAAAAAATTAAAAGTATAATATTAAAAATTTCTATTTTTAGGTACTATACTGGTGTAGTGCTACTTTTGTACGCCACTGGTAGCTTTTTTTTAAAAGATAATAGTATAATGTTATACACCATTCGATAGGGAAAACTTTGGTCTTTATTTTTTGTATCTTATATTTTTTTATTTGGTGGATGGTTTGGAAGATATATCGTAAAAAGTGCCGTTTGGATGCTCGCCTCCAACATTTTTTTTGTTGTAGAATTTTACTAAATCAACAAAAATACAATTTTTAGTGTTACTATTTTGCAGAATTTTGTGCGTTACCTAACGACACTAAAATCAGTTTTTATCATTTACCGTTTAGAAGATATTTAAAAAAAACTATATCAATCCCTTAACCAACTTTGAGGGGGTGGGGGTGCCAGCAGGACTTTTTGAGGTGGGTCTGTTCAAAAATATACTAATGTTGACATACTTTATTCACTGTATAAAGCATTTGCTTCTACTCAAAAACCGAAGTATCGGGCCATTTTTGAACAATAAGTTACTAAGCTATATTGAGTATAATGTTTTTCGGGTGATGGCGAGGTGTGTTAACGCGCTGAGTGTTGAGCGCACAACCGACTTGGTTGGGTTCAAATCCTGGTAAACATAAGCGACAAACAGAACATTTTTTTAGCCAAAGTTGCTGTCTTATGAAATGAAGTGAAAACTTTTGCGCTACCTTGTACGTTCTAACCGCCAAAGGTTTAGTTAAAAACAAAAAGGAAAAAGAAAATGCTTTTATTTTTCTTTTTTCAATTAAGAAAAACAACAACTATGTTGCTTACTTATGGGTATTTTTATGTATTAAGAAGAAACAACAAAAACGGTAAGGGCTTTGTTTTATGAAAATCCAACTTAGATCTGTCGGTTAGAACGTTGTTTCGGCATACCCTTCAATTATTTAATAAATAAAATTTTATTGGATGAAAGATGTTTCGTAATTATTTCATTATGACACTTTAGTTGCTTGATTGTTTATCCTCTTAACTTCAACCCTGCAGCATTTTATTATTTTAGTTTTATCCTAATGTGTTTATTTGGTGGCCCATCTTAGGCAATCCTTGAAAATGTGTGCTGCCACCCCATAAAAAACCATTTGAGGAAAAAACCCCCCACAAAAATTTTATTTTGATCGGATAACGTAAAGTGTGCCACAAGCAGGTAATACTGAAAAAAAAATAAAAATTGTTAATAACCTAATTTTGAAAATATATGTTGTATTTGCAAAGGCCAATTGTGTGAAATTAATATATTGTAAGGTACATTCACATCAAGAAATATATTATCTATTTAATCAATACCTTTTTAAAATTTAAAGTTTTTATTTATAGAAAAAATATATTTTAAAAACAATGTAAATTAAGTCATTTAGGAATAAATCACTATTTTAGAACCTGGAAAATTGTCTCTTTTTTACCGCTAAAAAAACGTATTTTGTAATGCTTAACAACTTGAAGGAAAAATTGCTTTGGCTTCTTGTACTTAGCTTATATTTTATTATACTCATTAATTAGCCTAATGCCTCTTTAAGCTGCGTCAATTACTACTTTAAGATTGTTCACAATTTTACAATACTTTTTAATAATCCAATTTTACAAACCTTTGTTAATAATCCAGGAGTGCGTTCATAAATAAAATGTAAAGTAATACTTGTACTCTGTAATGGAATCAAAATGACATTTTAAATGTATTACATTGTAAAAGCAATTTTTGAACGCTACAAAAGGAAATGAAATGTAAATGTCCCTTGTAACCTGGCATGTAACGGAAAATAATTAAAGATGTTTATTTATTTATTATTTATTTATTTATAAACTAATATAATATACAATTTTAATATACTATAAATAAATTTATAAACAAATCAATACTTATTCATGCAAAAACATTTTAAAAAAACCTGTATGTTTGTGTTTGTGTAAAGATATTCTTATTTTTAATTTGAAAAAGTTTGTAGGTATTTTGTGGTTTGGAGAAAAATTAGTAGTTAAATAAAAAGAGCCTAAAAATGAACAAAGTTGGGTAATTTTCTAGAAAATGGGAGCAACTCCGATTTTGACGAAATTTGGTATACGGGGTTTTTTGGGGCGCTGATCACGAATCTGAAAGAATTATTTGGCGGAAACGTTTCGTTCTCGAGATATCCATCATCAAAGTTGATATTTGAACTAACCTTATTTTCACTATATTCCCCCTTCTTTTTGCACACAATTCTTGATTTAAAGCTAAAGTGTCACAAAATATTTGATTTTCACCTTTTAAAACCCCGTTTTCTACGTTTTTACATTATTTTTGAATTAAATTGCGTGGCTTTTCTTTGATAATCCGGCAACCATACATACACATAGGGCTTCATGGCAAACTGGGATTAAAATGATTCAAAGTATAGCTATGCAGTTTAATGCAAAAATAATATAAAAACGTAGAAAAACGGGGTTTTAAAAGGTGAAAATCAAATATTGTGTGACACTTTAGCTTTAAATCAAGAATTGTGTGCAAAAGAAGGGGAATATAGTGAAAATAAGCTTAGTTCAAATTTGAACTTTGATGATGGATATCTCGAGAACGAAACGTTTCCGCCATATACTCTTTCAGATTCGTGATCAGGCCCCAAAAACCCTGTATACAAACTCCTCAAAATCGAGTTGCTCCCATTTTCTGAAAATTACCCAAAGTTGTTTTGGCAACCATAGTAGCATCAGCAAAATATTTTTTGTTTCTTTTTAAAAACTTTTAAATTAAAAATTATAAAAATTCGTTTGTTTCCTATTCTTTTAAGAGACAAATATGAAATGCGCAAAATCGGTAAATTGTTACCGCGCTTGTGAGCACGGTAAAGAATGTAATACAGAGTTACATTTCCAGACTATTTTTGAACGCTGTAAGACAGAAAGCAGTGTAATAAATAATACATTTAGGAACGACCTGTGTAACAGAAATGTAAGAAATGTGTACTTTGTAATGATTTATGAACGTAACCCAAGTTGCTGGATTGCTTTCCAAAAATTCTGTAAGAAAGCTTCATTAAAAAAAAACAATTTTTAGAAAAAAATTCGTAGTAACGGACACAAGGTCAAAAATGTTTTTACTTTCTATTTGATCTAATTCTCCTATTACTCGTTTAATTAATACCCTCTTTATCTGACCCTGGCAGCCCTTGCCATTTCCTTCTTAACATTAATCGGAATATAAGTGGAAAAATGATACAAAATTTCTTTAAAATGTTTTGTTGTATAAAATACAGTGTGTCCAAGATAAAGATCCTAAGCATGGGAATCTTAGTACCTATTGGAGATACAAGCTTAGGTTAAATTAGGAAAAAGTTGTTTTTTAAAGCTTATTTACATGCCGTTTAAAAACTCGAAAAATTTTCATGGCCTGCTGAGATATTTGGCAAAAACGAAAATTTGACTATATCTATTTTATTTTTTTCTGACTTTATTTGAAGAGATATAAAAAAACTAATAACACTTTTTCATTGGCACTTTTTAGCTACTACTTGATGGTATTTTTAGATTCTATACCCGACGTTTCGTTTTTAAGAAACCATCATCAACTATATTTTTTTATATGGCTCGCAAAAAAGTACCCCCTGAATCTGATCCCATTTTTTTATTACAAATTCAACAATGTACCACATGTCATATTTTAATTTTTAGTTAAAAGAAAAATTGCATTTTTTTAATTTTTTACAGTTATTTTTAAGTAGGCCTTGCAAACAAATGCTTGGACGTTAATACCTGTTACCGTATCTGCAACATAATTTAATGATCATTATAAAATAGTATTTGTCGTTATTACCCTGTTTGTCAAGTTGTTGTTTTTAGAGGAATTGTTCTTATTGTTACTGTTGTCTTTATACGCAATACGCATTACTAGGCTCAACAAAATCCGCGTGTAAGAAAATATCGAAACATCAAGAACGTTTTGGGTTTAATATGTGGTGTGGAATTTTAGGAACTAAAATACCAGGTCCATGTATTTACCTTAATTCATTAACTGCAGAAATGATACCTTCATTTATTTTTGCAGCGCAAAATGTAGCATGTTAACATGTCAAACTTATCTTCATGGCTGTAATGGCCATCCTGCATATTCGACCGTAATATTACAATAAGATATTAGCTATTCACCAATAAACAATAATAGAGACAACAGTAGACAACAGTTTATTTTATTGAAAGCTTAGAAACATATTTTGTAGCATATACATAGTAATGCATCATTAGTGACCAATTTATTAATACTATAAGTATTGCTAATTACAATATTTACATGTACTTTTAGCTACCTACATAGTTCTTAACCTCGCTCATGATAATTTTTAGACAATTTGCAAAATACCAATCCAGTAAGGCAAATGGACTATTTGATACATTATTATGTTCAGCCAAGAATTATTTTGTTGCTAAAGACTACAGATCTATTGAGACACCACTCGTTTGAAGTCATGTATAGAGGAAAGTTGTCCAGTACAGAGCAAGGCATTTTTTCAGTCTGGTAATGGTTTTATTAAGGTAAGGGTGTTTTAAACTTTTGATTCGTTCAGTGTCTTTATTTATGATCTAAAGAAGTTAAAATTTCCATGAATATAAATCCGGGCAGTCAGGGGAATTAAAAACCTTAATTGTTTAAAAACTGCATGGTATTAGAAGGATAGTTTCACCTGAAAAACCTGCTGCTACAGGTCACAAAATAGATACATCATCTTATTTAGCAAGTAATATAATTCTGGAAGCCCTTCTTCCAATAAAATCCCATTAGAAAACTACTCTAGAAGTAATAAACGTAATTTTAAAATTCTTGATTCTTTGACAAATAAGCACCTGGGATCTGTGGCAGCCAGGTTTTTTAGGTGAAACTATCCTTATAGTATATATAATGCGTTAATCATGAATTTTTATTAAGAAAATTAGAAATATATGGCTTTAAGAGTATTTTTTAAAAGGAATTGGATCATATTTATCTGAAAGAAGCCAAATTGTCAACTTAAATGGACAAACATCGGGAGCTAAATGTATTACGTCTGCTGTACCACAAGGTTCTGTATTGGAACCACTTTTTTCTTGTTATATATAAATGATTTATGTTCAGTTAAAATTAATGACGAATTTTCAATATTTGCAAATGATACTACAATTTTGTGGCATAATAAAAATTTAAATGATTTAAACAAAAATATCGAAAAAGATATTTTAATAATTAAACAATGGTGTGATTCAAATTTACTTTCTTTTAACATAAATAAATCAAATATATTGACATTTAGGTGCAACCTTAATAATATTACTTTAAATAATAAAATTATTAATAATCCCTTATTTACTAACTTTCTTGGTATTTATGTAAATAAAAACCTTAATTTTTCAGAACATATTGAAAATGTATGTAAAAAATTAACTCAGGTTGTTATGCTCTTACAATTTTTTCTACTGAACTGGATTTTCCACTACTAAAAACTAGTTATTTAGCATTCATTGAATCAATATTAAGATATGGGATTTGTTTCTGGGAAAACTCTAGTCAAAAAATGTTAAACTCAGTTTTATTTTGCAAAAAGAGCTATAAGAACTATTTGCATAATCAAATCTAGGGAATCTTGCAAACCTTTATTTATTAAACATAAGATATTGACACTGACATCTATTTTTATATTGGAAACTGTTTGTTTAATATATAAAAATATTGGTGTCATTATAATGAAAACTATTTATATAATTCTAGAAATAACTCCCGTATTGATCTACTTATACCACATTCAAATATGATTAAAAAATCTATAATTTACGAATCAAAAAAGATATTTAATCATTTACCAAATTCTATAAAAAATATTTAAAACATAAAGAAATTTAAAAAATATGTTAAAACAATTTTACTTAAAGAACATATTACAATTTTAAATGAATTTTTTTAGGATACATTTCCATAAAAGGTAGATATTTCTTTTTAACTATTATATATTTGTGTGCGTATCTGTCTATGTTGAATATGTACATATAATTTATTGTTTTGCTTTGTTTACAAAGATATCTAAATATTTTTCACGACAATAAAGCTTATTATTATTATATCTATAAACTATTTTACTAGAGTGTTACACTGGCAAAATGTCATAGCAACCTTTCCTTATTATGAAATAGACCAAATAAACACCACCATTTTTTAAATAATTTTGTTTAGATAAGTGATTAAATCACTAGTACTGTTTAACAGCAAATAAATTTCTGTCATCCAAACTGGTTGTCAAAATTGATAGAAAATGTCAAACTTTGTTATCACTAAAATTCTTTGTTGTTAGCTTTAAAGTAGTTCTACCGATACCACAAGAGTCAAATGAGTGCTTAAGGTAATTTGACCACCGTAGTATTTATATTTGGCAACGCTGCGTAAAAATAATAGAAATCATACGCAAAAATCTACTGCACAAGCATCTTTAAACAAGTTATTGGTTTTAAATTGTTATGTTTATTTACTAATAAAATCTCTAAACCACCCCTATTATATCACCAAAAAATATCTCATTAAAAAGGCAAAACAGTCACTGAAAAAAATTGTAACAAATTTGTAAAACAATGTCAAGTAGCACATAAATTTAAGGATAAACCTGGAAGTTTCTGTCAACTAACGTAAATATTGATACATCGGATTATTGTCGTCGAATTGTTCATTTAAAAACACTCGGAAAAAACTTGTCTTCTAATTATTGCGGATATTTATTATCACTCATTGGATCTTGTTACCGAAAACGTATTGGACTGTCATCAATTTTTTTATGTCATATACCGTATTCGATAAACTTCTTCAGGAGCAGAATATTCTTTTGGCGTCGTTGCCACGTCAGTCACATAGCATATTTTTCTTAATTATTACTCCTATCACAAGCTCTAAAGGTCGGATTTTAATTAGCCGAAATGTTTGGAATTGTTTTTTCTTCCGTTGATACAACTTTCATTGAAATCTGAACATCAATTTTTGTGAAGTAAAATAAAATCTGCGATTTCCCATAGGATTAATGTTAATAGCAATTATTTTAAAATATTTATAACTTTTTCAGTTCTCTGTAGACGTTTGAAAATTTAACTGGTTGATATACTTATTATAAAGTACTAGTATGCTAAGTTTCATAATTTTCAATTAACAAAATTATTTATAAAAAAAAAAAACTAGATTGAATTATTGGTAATTTCTATCTTTCAAATTATCCACTTTTGGTCTGTAATAATTTGTTTGTATTTGTTTTAAATTTTAGGTCCAGAATGTAGACTGAAACTTATACTGGATGATCTGTTGGGCCCGACACATTCCAGTGTTAAAAAAGAAAATGGGATAGTGATATTATGGTAGGTATAATAAGTTTGGTTGTTTTTTTCTTTATCTTTTACTCGAAATTACCGCGAACACCAGTTTGTCACAGTTTATAAACCGACTGTATAGCGACTCTTTATTTTTATTTTGAACAACTGCAAACAAATTGCCAGATCTCAAAACTGCATTTCAACTCTAGTGTTGAAAAGTAGATTTTAACACGCGTGTGATATTATTCGTTTTCTAAAGAATCAAGGAGTGCGTTTTATGTCATTTATATGTGGTCGTGGGAAAAATATTTGCGACTGCATAGATTTCGGCCTAATACACGATAGCCTTGCTTGTCCAATGAAAACATATGAGTTACCTTTAACCTTGGTCAAAATACAAAGTAATTAATAAATATAGACTAAACACAGAATGGTTCACAGTCAACGTTCATATAAAGCCCACAAAACGTAAGTTCTTGGATATTTAGACGTGAACTGCAGAGACAACAAAACCGACTTTGGACATTTCCCCTTATTGCGGAAATTTTAACGGAATACATAACCACGAAAACACTTAACATCCGTTGTAGACTGACTTTTTTTCTATTTTTTATTGCATGCATCCAATACATCATAACAAATATGATACTTATTACAACAGGAAGCAAAATATGACAAAGAAATGTCAAAGTACATCAAATGGGTCCAAAAGTTTACTATGGGGCGCTATATTTTAATTGCAACGTTGCCGAGTCTAAGATTTTTTATTGCTAATATAGTATTCTAAGGATAAGTGTGTAAATTGCAAAAAAATATATTTCAGGGTCTTTCTCGCAAAAATCTCCTAGAAGAAATCCTAAGTATTATCAAAACAAGACTTCCATGGCAAAGGCTGTATCAAGAATATAGTGAGCAACTCAAAGATATAAGTTAAAATATTAATTTGGCATACTATTTTGTAAATATACTTTTTTAACAATGGCCGACAACAACTGATACTTTTAATAACTAACAAGATCAAAAAGCCTGAATAAATACATTTTGGCAACCATGCAGTATGGCCGAGCGTTTTATTTATTTTTTGACATTTTAAGAGCCATTGTTAAAGGGATATTTTTATAGTATATTATATCTTAAGTGTATAAAATTAATTTTTGATAGAGTAAGCATTTTTTTATAAATTAGAGTTTAAAACAAAAGGTTTTAATGTTACCATTAATTGAGACTTATTTTAAGTAATAAAATCGAAATTTTTCTACGTCTATTGTGTTTTTATTTTAATTTAAATACATTTTATCATACATTTTATACATTTTATCAAAGGTAAATTTTAATAAACATAAATAAGGCCACATGCATTGCTATGTTTTTATATTCTTTTGTAAGTTTTTATGATAAAAATTTGGAGGTATAAATAAAATATCTTGCATTATCGTATATCACATTTATTAAATAACGTTTTTTATTTGAATGGTAACCAATAACAAGATAGAAAATACATAAAATTATTTTAATAAATAGTAATCACGTTCAAATTTCATATACTATAATCGGAATTTTCCCAAAAGTAAAGTATTTTGAATTACAACCAGCTGTCAGCTTACTTACCCCAGTCATCTTAGTCAAATCAAAGGATCAATCTCGGAATCTCACGAAATATGCTGAATATCTGTACATACCTTTATTTTGGTACAAAAAAATACTCTCCTAAAAATCCCCTATGATATCGTGTAAGGAACTCGAAATATGACAAGTCAAATGTCAAAAAATCAGTTTTTTTCAAATATCTCGTTCTTTAACTTTTAATTGCATTTATATTAATTATAAAAGTTGTAAAAACACAAAATTCTTCACAAATTTGACTTTAAACATTTTTTCTCAATCAAACGGATAATGGAGAGCGCAGAGTGTAAAGCACTTTACTTAGGTATGTACATACCTTTAGCACGCAATCAATCGTGATTTTTAGTCTAATGTGTCATCTTTTTTACTTAGGTATTTGCTAAATATCACGATTGATGGCGTGCTAAGATGTATAATACTCGTTTTTTTATTTAATTTGCATTTATATTTATTATAAAAGTTGTAAAACACAAAAATTCTTCACAAATTTGATTCTAAACATTTTTTTTTTCAGTCAAACGGATCCGATAATAGAGAGTGCAGAGTGTAAAGCACTAATATGTCATCGTATTTGCTAAATATCACGATTGATTGCGTGCTAAGATATGTACATACACTAAAGTGCTTTACACACTGCGCCCTCTATTATCGGATCCGTCGAATCCGTTAGAATTAAATTTGTAAAGAATTTTGTGTTCTACAACTTTTATAATAAATATAAATGCAATTAAAAGTAAAGAAAACGAGATATTCTGAAACAAAAAAACTGATTTTTTGACATTTGACCTGTCATATTTTGAGTTCCTGACACAATATCATGAGGATTTTTGGGAGAGTACTTTTGTACCAAAATAAAGGTATGTACAAATATTCAGCCTATTCCATGAGATTCCGAGGTGAAACCCTAAGTTAATTGGGCTATAAATACCAAAAGAAATAAAATATACAAGATACTTTACTTTCTGCAGCACCCGGTATAATATACATGGTGATTTCAAACTCACCCCTAAAAAAATTTAAATATTTTTTTATAAGGACATAAAATTTACAAAATAAGGTAAAATATTACCCCAAATATTAATCTGAAACAAAAAATATTCATAAAAAAACAACTTGAAACACAATTTAAAAAAATGCAATAATTCCATAATTAGGAGCAGTGGTTCAATAGGGAAAAATCTTTTAAACTTAAGGCATTTTTACTTTAAGAGTAGCTTTGCGGTATTGCTTGAAAAGGTTGGATTTAAATACTAAACGATACGATATGACTAGTTAACAAAAAAACAGGATGGAAGTATCAGATAATAGCTTATTATACACGTCGTGCCAGTTCGAGTCTTTCAATGTGTTGAACACTAGCAGGTAGCGATTAGACAAAGAACGAATACATTTAAAACCCGCTGACTTTTTAAATGTAGTAAATAATAAAATTAAATTTTAGTATGTTTTACTCTGTCCGTGAAGAAACGTATCAAGGTAAACGTTAAATAGAGAAAAATACACTTAAGACGAAGTTCCTGTTGATTTCTAAATTGTAAGCGGTTAAAAATGAATATGATATATTACACAGGGTGATTTAAAAATCGATCACGAAACTTAAGGGGGTGATTCTGCTTAACAAAATAAAGGTAGAGCTTCATAATTTTTTTTTTTAATGTCATTCTTTCTCGAGTTACATCCCGTCAAAGTTCAATTTTTATTTTGGTTATTTCGCCATATTGCATTTAGTTTTTAACCAATCCAGTTGATATTTGGCACACAAATCGAGCTTTGCAAATACTAAAATTTTAAGACAAAGGTACTTTTTTAAATACCGCAGAGGGCACTTTACCTAAAACTTAAAATTTATTTACATGATAACTTTTTTATTTTGACAGATATCGCAAAGCTGGGGGCTCCATTTTATAGACAATCAAAAATTTAAAAAATAGGATATTCTTTATTAAAGTCGATAAACCTCACCGTTTAGGCACCAATAGACATCAAAGTTTTCATCAATTTCAATCAAATTACCTACATACATACAGGGTGTCCAGTAAAAAGTAAACACAATATTCTACGAGCTACGTTGGACCCCATATTTTCGATATAAACATAAACAAATGTTGTCTCGCTTAACCGTTTCTTCCCCATATTGTTAAAAATTGCCCATCAAGGTTTTAAGTGGGGAAACAGGTTTAGAACAGGTTTTTTTTTAAGATTTTCATATTTTTTTTTAGAAAGAAGAAATTTATATAATTTGTGGATATTTTATACATATATTTAAGAAGATATTGTAAATTTTTTAAAATACTCGTATTTTCTCCATAAACATAAAATATATCAGCTGCTGTCAATGAAACGTCATCCTCAGAAGTAGCAGCTTGCGTACATTCTAGAGGCCACGGTTTTTATCTGAAAATATTAAGGTTTTAAATTTACTTTAACAGCAAATCTTTCTTCTATATGAGCTAAATTTTATTTAAAAAAATTAAAAATATAACTTTTTATAGGGGTATAAACACGAAACGTTGATTTTTTTGCCTTTTCACAAATTTTTTTGCAATTTAAAAATTTCTACAGCAATGATATTACTACGGGTTTTATTTTAAATAGAGCGTAAATATATAAAGCAAGTATGTGCTAATTATTTAAATGATTGGTCAAAAACTTTTAGCTAGAGTGTAGGCAAATAGTCATTTCGAGAAATCGCCTTTAAAAACCGATTATTACATACCGCGAGCCCGGCACGTCAATTTATATTCCTTCGTAACACCGAAACGAATTAAAATTTTTCTTTAAAACTTTGGGAACACATTCTTCTATGATTATACTAAGAATTTATAAAATAATAATAATAAAAAAATGAACCATCTAAACCTATTTCCCCTCTTAAAGTGGCACGACGTGTATATGATAAAACGAAAATACGGTGTGTATTTTTATAATAGTGTCTTAGTAATTGTATTTTGGAGTCACAAGTAATATTTATATTAAAATTAGATTCCAAATATTTAGTCCCTTATTACTAGTGGATCCAGTATATTATTTTTCAAACATTGCAGGCGACAATCATTAACGATAAAAAATGTAAAAAAAAACACATTTGAAGTTGATAAATTTGTAGAAATTTAATATTAGATAAACAGGAGGTCTACCCAACAGTGAAAAACATAACAAATAGCCTACAAGACAAAACAAATTGGCGACCTTTTCTTAAAGTGTCAGCAGAATGTCAAATCATATTTCTTATAACGAAATAAGAAGATACAAGACGAAACAGACTCGTATCGGAAGACTATAGTCGGGTCATTTTAAATTGAGAGTGACGAAAGCAAAAACAAGTATTTAACAAATTAAACTAGTCCAACAAGCCACTAATCATCACAAATACATCCTCTTGAGCATACTGTTCGTCCATCGAGTCTACCGCGATCAAAAGAATGCGGACAAAAAAATGTGTTGGTTTTAAGATGTTGCCAGTTTTTCATCCTAATAATCCTAATTTATTTCAATATTTGTTTAAAATACCTGTTTTAATTTTGTTGTTGTTGTTATTTTGGATTCCTTAAAATGACTTTATTTTATTGCATATTACATCAATTTCGTAAATACATACACAAATATAATATTAACTATAGTTAAATATGTATATCGCCCCAACATATCCCTACACTTTCAATAGTTTTGCAACAATGCCTTTCTGCGAACAGAAAATTTGAGGATGTCGATTTCTTCCCCTGCCCCTTAAGGCGTCCTAACACTTTATACCTGAATAATAGTTCCGTTATTATTTTTTTAAATTTAGATGTCTGAAACAGAGATATATGCATTTTAAATGAGACTTTAAGTATAAAAAGCCTTCGCCCACATCCTTCTTAAACTCTGAGCCGTGAAGTAAGAAAGGCAACGTTGCAAACAACACTGTACAGTAGGAATATTGAAATGAGTTCCTAATAGATTACATGCTAAATATAATTAATTTTTTAAGTGTTTTAAAGAAAATATAGGTATTAATTTTTTTTGGATATTTTAGACAACATATAGGTAATATTAAATACTATAGTTGTCCTAAAAAGCAATAATGTGTCTGCAAAACTTATCAGGAACTTCTTTGCCTTATACAAATTTGTTGGTAAAGATTTAAAAATTTCAAATTGTTATGATGTACCCCGCTTTATGCATTTTTTGCGAACAGACCAATGTAGCTTTTTAAAGTTAACTAAACATTTATTATTTAGAAATACTTGCATTACTTAAAATGAAATGAAAGCATGTGTGTTTAGTTATAAATATAAAAGCTTAATAATATAGCGTATTACATAAGATGCGCTTTAAAATAACAAACGCTTTAAATTAGGTTTTCCACTATATTTACCCTAAAACCGCGTTAGGTAAATAACTTTCAGAATATCTATATAAATAATATTTTTTGTGTGAACTTACCAGGATATTTATGCGCATTAGTTGATATAGTCCTTAGGATATTGCTTGGGGTAAATATTTGTTTTTGGTGCACTATACACACTATTGATATCAAATAAAACCAATTTTTTTAAAACACACTTAGTTAATTAGTAGCCCGTAAAATATATTTGTGCATTTACACCGTATAGGTACTACTTATACTTTTAATAAAAAAACACTTATCCGGTCAATAGCGCACAACCAGGCTTTCCTAATTTCGTTTATGGAGAAATAAAATGTTGTTTGATAACCCTCTGTTTTAATATAATTTGGGTAATTCGTTTTGCAAACTTGTTTCTGTTTACTTCTAAACATTACTTGACATTCCTACTGGGCTGTGTTGCCAGATTTCTCCTTCACAGCTTAGAATTTAAGAAGGCTGTGCTTCGCCAAATATGACTTTACGAAAAACCGGGGTAAATCTACTAGAAAATTGGAAATTGAATAAGTGTGGCAACGCTGGACACACGCGCCTGTCTTTGGTAGTCTTCATTTGTTTTTGCTTACGTCATACTCAAATATGACTCCATTTTTTGACTATATAATGTACATTTAAGAGCATATATTACATTTATTCCTTGCATTATAATGGCAATGAAATTCACTTTTGGTCCATCTTCATAGAAAGTAGTGTTTAAGGCAAGGTATTAATACAATATATCCATTAAGAAACAATTAAAAAATTACTACCTATTCGGCTATATACATTCTAATTATTGGAATATACCACAGACAATTTAAAATTATTATTGAAATGGTTATACCAGGAATACTACCCTGTATATTTTACATTATTTGGTTTATTTGAAAGAACAACTCATTTGCCCGTGTATACTTTTCTTCTCTTCTTCTGATTTTTCTTTATCTACCCTCTGCTGGCGGTCTTTGAACCACTGTTCAATTTCTCGTTTTAATTCTTCATTTGGTGTCACTTGATCCATAGACAATGGTGATCTGTTGAACGGATCTGTTTGATCACTCAACAGATGCCTAAAAATCGATCATTTATGTAAGTAAAATTTTTTCAGTCAAGATAAATAAGGATGCAGATTTTTGATGTTTTTCCGGTTTAACCGGAAACTTTGTTATTTTAAATGTAACACCACATATATTACCTGGCAATTGTCGTTCTGTCAACGGTTTGTCTCGAACTAGGCAAAATGACAGGATCTGTCATCAACGTCGACATAATTGGATCTAAAAAGTGCTCGGGTGCCTCCGAAATCGCCTCTTCGTTAACCTTATACTCTTGAGCTTTTGAGCTACTTTTTCCGCAACTTCTTTCAGTTCTCCTAAAATTGCACCTCCACCTAAAAATAAAATAGAGTTATATTCATAAAAAAGGCGTACAGAGATTAGAAAGAGAAATACCTTTCCTTATTTTTATGTAAAACCGGCTTTTAAAACTGACTGTTTGAAAGAGGTTAACTCATGTTATACATTTTCAAAAATTTAAAGCATTAGTGTCAAGCGTGAACATAGATAAAAATAGATCAAATAAAAAAAATGAGAACTTTAAATAAATATTTATCCTTCTTCTAGTCTTCAGACTACGTGAGTCTTTTTAATTTCAGATAATTGATGTGGAATTTTTTATTAATAAAAAAATTTTGTTAAACATTGCTACCCTGATATTTAAAAAAGAGTGCACGCCAATGTTTTCTTTTATTGAAAACCTATGTCATTTAATATCCTCCAACAAAAATCAGTCACGACAATCAGTTTTACGCAAAAAAGTTAGGTTACCTCTCTTTTTAATATTTGTACGACTTTTTTATGAATATAACTGTACAATTAAAAATGTAGGAAAAAAACTCGTTGTTAGTATAATTTATTTATGTAAAACGGTCCACAGACTATGCAAATTGTTCTACGACGGATTGTTTAGACAGTATCACAGACAATCGGTACAACAAAGTGGGTAAAGTTTTGCCCAGACACATCTAATGTGTCGTACAACTTATTGAACGATAACACCGCAGATTCTACTATTATCGTTTCGACGGTCGAATCTTCTTGAATTGTACAACGTGTCGTACAACAAGTTCCATAGTCTGTGGGCTGATGAAAAGAGCAAAGTTTATTTATTCAAACAAGAATTCTTACCGACTTTAATCAAGACATCCTCAGCCAAGTTAAAAAGACTTGGACTATAAGAACGGCCATCTTGGGAAATTGCCAGGCAAAATGCGTCGCTATCTTTCAAGTTTACATAGATTCTGCAGATTACTAACACAGTTGCTCCTGGATTAAAGCCATATTCTTCCGCATTCTTTGCCTAGAACAAGAAAACAATATCATAAAGAACATAAATTTGGGAGGCGGCCAGGGGCGGCCCAGAACCCCTAAAATATCTCCGCCCCCTAAAATATGCCATTTGAAATTTTTAAGCACAGAGATTCTAGAAAACCATCTAAAGTTGAGGTAAGAAATTGTAACAAATCCATTTGGCCCCTCCTAGGCCACCCCTATAGCAAAAAGTTTGTCGCCACTGTGAAGGGTACAGGGATAAAACAAGGATTGTCACAAAAACAACTTTCTGACACTTTTATTATACAGGGTGGCCCAATTGTCTAGGAAAAGTCCAATATTTCTGTTGTTTAACGAGATATGACAAAAAAATTATATAAGAAAGTTGTAGGGTATTTGAACGTGCATGGCCAAAAATATTCTAATGTATACAGAGTGTCCCAAAAAAGTTAGGGCTAAGAAGTTAGTTTTTAAATTGTAACCCCTGTTTTTGTTTACAGTATCGAATTCAGCATAAAATTTTGTATATAGTACGGTATTTTATTTTGAGATTCGTGGCGATGTTGCCATAAATCCTTTATTTCTAAAAAATCTAATATGTCATCTTTTTACCTAAGTATTTGCTAAATATCACGATTGGTTGCGTGCTAAGGTATGTACATACACTAAAGTGCTTTACACTCTGCGCCCTCTATTATCGGATCCGTTGGTATGACAAAAAATGCTTAAAATCAAATTTGTAAAGAATTTTGTGTTCTACAACTTTTATAATAAATATAAATGCAATTAAAAGTAAAGGAAACGAGATATTCGCAAAAAACTGATTTTTTGACATTTGACCTGTCATATTTCGAGTTCCTTACATGATATCATAGGGGATTTTGAGGAGAGTATTTTTGTACCAAAATAAAGGTATGTACAGATATTCAGCTTATTCCGTGAGATTCCGAGGCGAAAGTCTAAGTTAATTGGGGTATTACAAGAAAATACTAAAAAACTTTATTTTCTTTTTTTTAACTTGCTTTGACTTAAAAGCTTTTAAGATTTTAAGGTTAAGTTATGTCAAAAGGTGATGCTTTTTGAGGAGCACAACAGTGGCGCTAATTCAGGTGTAGTAAGTGAAGGTGCAAAAATAAATAAAAAAACATATTACTATTATTCAATTCATTTTTCTCATTTTCTATTCCTTATTTGTAAACTTCGCCATGGAAAATCTAGCAGATAAATTAACCGCTGGCGCGAGTCGCTTTCCTCCGCTTTCGGTAACGCGACATCACAATCCGCGATCAGCAAGTGTATTGCAAATATAAAACGGACCGAAGTATACACCTCATGCCGTGTTTTTTTACGCTTTGACGGTCCGTTGCCATAACAACGCTATACTTGCCGGCGACCAGAATCGCGGGTGGGAATATCAGGTGTATTGCTTGGTAAATTGCTAGCCTTAAAAAGATAATATAGGTGTTGGTCGTTTCATTGCTTTTCACGTATTATTTCGGTTATTTCCGTTTAAGTATTATTCGCGACAGTGATTTTTCACAGGAATAAATTAAAGGACAGTACAGAGCACTTCTCTATAAAATATTAGATCATATTTTGATGGAAATGGAAGTAAGATTCGAAGATTGTTACAAACTACAATTTCTTTGTGTTACTGATACTGCAAAGTTTGGCCAGTATAACCAATCTTTTTCCACTGATTCTTTCCAAAATTTATTGGAGATATCATTTTCAATTGTAATATTTGTTTGTAACTTACCTTAAAGTTAGCTCTATTTGGCCCAACCAAGCACAGCAAGAAATAATTTAACATAGACGCCATCCTGTCGACCATGGTGGGGTGAGTAAAAATTATAGTAATTTTCGAGGTTAGTTTCTCCAAAGTCATGGTGGTTTCTTTGCCTAGAATATTATCGAAGCGGGCGATGCCTCCTAAATGGTGCATATATGCCATATTTTGAGCTCTTTCTTGAGGACTTAATGTGTTCCATTCTCCATTGTTACTAAAACGGAGGATTAGGTTTAATTTACTGTTTTAAACAAGTTAAGGATTCCTTACACCCCTTACACCTACAATAGACCGTTCTGGGTCACAATTTATGGAAGTATGGAAAAAAATTATAACATCTACTCAGTCAGTAAATTAAATTTTTAATTATCATGAACTAAAAAAGGTTAAAATTCACAGTTCTGTTACAGAGATATTAAGAAAATTTTAGGGCAAATTCTATATCAGAAAATATCAAGGAAATTAAAAAAAACATGAGTTCGCAAATTTTTCGTTCTCAAGATACTTTTTAAAAAAATCTGAAAAATTTCTAAAACATCTATTTTTATAAAAATTGCTAGACTGGATATAAAACTTATTTAAATAAGAATTTATTGTTGTCACATGATTGCTAACAAAAAATTATCAAACGTAATTTTTAAAAGAAAAGTTCTCGCAGTTCTTCTTTTATGGTTTAAAAATATACAGTTCATTTTTTTTCTCTTAAACTAAACAAAATACGAAAAAAAAGTAAGAGACATAGAAGCTGTATTTTTATTTGCTTAATCTAAAAAGCACTAAAGTTTTACATAGTCAGTGGCGACCTTTTTTTACTAGAAATATTCCTTCAGTTACCGCTGGAGACGCCACTGGACCTATTAAATGTAAATAAGTTCCCCCATAAATAACATGAATAATATTGCCAAATTAAAAAAATTGGATAAAGGATATTATGGATATTAAGAAAAAGCATTCAAGAAAAAACATTCCTTTTACAAGTTCATTACCCTGTAACTTAAGAAGAATTTGCGGACTTGATGTTTATATGAACGGCTCTTAAATTTTTTAACAACAATCTGTAACACCCTGTATATTATACATAATAGGTACTTACTATGCGTTTTGTAGTTCTTTTAACTTGGCCATATTAGCTAGGGCTTCATCCAGTAGAAAAATGGCATCATTGATAAGCAAATTGGCAAATCTTAAAAATAATGGCGGATTTACAGCTTCCATATTGGCTTCTGCTTCTTCTGCTAACGTCCTAAAAGCATTACAACGATCTATCTAAATTCTGCAGTATTAAAAAAAGAAAATCCGTCATGTGGAACTTTATTTAAAACGGTAGTTGTTTGAATTATTTGTACCAAAATAAAGGTATGTACAGATATTCAGCTTATTCCGTGAGATTCCGAGATTGACCCTTTAATTTGACTAAGATGATTGGGGTACTAGGAAAGAGCAGTTTTAAAAACCAGTCATTAAATTTCATAAAAATATTAGAGCATCATTGTACAACAAACAAAACAAAGAATGGTAAACAGTCAGCGTCCCATTTAATTTTATATAAAGCTACGAAACGTAAGTTCTTGATTATTTACACTTGACCTGCATACACAACAAAACCGATTTGGTACATTTTTCTTCTTTGCAAAATGTTTAACGGAATCCAAAACGACAACCACAAAAACACTTAAAACAAGTTGTAGACTTACTATTTTTTGAAATCAATAAGTGATAATAATATAAATAAAAATATCTAAAAAATATGATACTAACTGCAACAACAACAAGCAAAATATGACTTATAAATGTCATAGTGCTCTAAAAGTGTTTAAAAATTTTCCGACGAGGGCGCTTAATTGCAACTGCAACGTTGCCAACTCAGCTTAATTTTAATTGCTAGTAAACTTGGGACAATGTCTGAAAATGATGTTTTCCACTGTGTTGTGTGTAGTTATAGTAGATTTTATTTATTTATTCATTAATAAATAAATCAATACTCTATACTTACTTAAAACATTCAGTATGCTCAGGTATTTCCCACAAGTAATCGAACACATTGTGCATAGGTCGCCTATAGTTGAATTTTTGCTCAAACTCTACGTTCTGCCCAGTCATTTCGATTTCCACAAAGACGCTCATGGAGCATTTTAACAATCTAAAAGAAAAATGTATTTGGTTTGACATTTTGTTTTAATAATAATAATATTTATTGATGATTGTACATACAAAAGTATTTTCACAAGTCAAGTTTCACAATAAATCTTAAAAAAGAACAATACAAAATAATTGACGTTAAATGAAAAATATAAAGATATTATTACCAACTTACAATTATCTAAAACCTAAAATAAACTTAAAGCTATTATTTTTAAGACAAAAAAAGCAGATTAGGAATGCAAACGTGTAGCAAAACAAATTAAAATTAGTAGATATTGGGTAAAATCAACAGATTGTGAAAGAGGGCCTAGCGCCCAAGTTAGGCAACCCGGGGCGCACCAACTGAAGTTAGTTACAGTGCCTAGCGCTTCGGCAACCCGCCTACCAAGTTAGGTCACTCCACCTAGCGTCGAGGCAGCGTGACTGCGTAAGTTAGGTAACCCGTTTAGCTACAGCGTGCGTGTGCGCTTGTGAAATTGCTAAGATGACGTCATAGGATCTCAACCCGTCCTGCCGTGTTGAGGGTGATAACGTGATAACCCCCTAGTGAGATCTTTTTTTTCGTGTGACATATAATGTATATAATACTGGCCCCAGAGGCTAAGATAGACTACATAATATATAAAATAATACTGTGGTAGTACTGTATACAATAAATGTTAAAAACGTATTTATTATTATTATTTTATTAAGAGAGTCATAACTAAGTTGGTACACGTGTTTACTGAATCATGTTATCAAGGAAATAGCCTGCGGTAATAATTATGGAAATTACGTTAGGAGCGTCGGTAAATAATTTTAGGTGTTAATAAATTATAGATTAGCAGTTAAATATACGAGTTATTACAGGTGATAGCAGTATGAAAATATACAACCTCAGGTAATCTAAAAAATATGTGCAATGAGAATCTTGGCTTCTAGTGGTTTGATTTTAGTCATTCTTTTTTAAACAATTATTTTTAATAAATATATTAACATTAATTTTTTAAATAAATATGTTATTTGAGAGTAAATAGGGCCTTAACAGTTTTTAACGTATATTTCGGTTTCTAGTAGATCGATTTTAGTTGTTCTTTTTGCTAATAATTTAATTTTTATAAATCTACAAATATTAATACTAAAATTTTTAATAATTATGTTATTTGAGTGTAAATAGGGCCTTAACAGTTTTTTTACGTATATCTTGGCTTCTAGTGGTTTGATTTTAGTCATTCTTTTTTCTAAACAATTATTTTTAATAAATATATTAACATTAATTTTTTAAATAAATATGTTATTTGAGAGTAAATAGGGCCTTAACAGTTTTTAACGTATATTTCGGTTTCTAGTAGATCGATTTTAGTTGTTCTTTTTGCTAATAATTTAATTTTTATAAATCTACAAATATTAATACTAAAATTTTTAATAATTATGTTATTTGAGTGTAAATAGGGCCTTAACAGTTTTTTACGTATATCTTGGCTTCTAGTGGTTTGATTTTAGTCATTCTTTTTTTTAAACAATTATTTTTAATAAATATATTAACACTAATTTTTTTAAATAAATATGTTATTTGAGAGTAAATAGGGCCTTAACAGTTTTTAACGTATATTTCGGTTTCTAGTAGACCGATTTTAGTTGTTCTTTTTGCTAATAATTTAATTTTTATAAATCTACAAATATTAATACTAAAATTTTTAATAATTATGTTATTTGAGTGTAAATAGGACCTAAACAGTTTTTAACGTATATCTTGGCTTCTAGTGGTTTGATTTTAGTCATTCTTTTTTAAACAATTATTTTTAATAAATATATTAACACTAATTTTTTAAATAAATATGTTATTTGAGAATAAATAGGGCCTTAACAGTTTTTAACGTATATTTCGGTTTCTAGTAGACCGATTTTAGTTGTTCTTTTTGCTAATAATTTAATTTTTATAATATCTACAAATATTAATACTAAAATTTTTAATAATTATGTTATTTGAGTGTAAATAGGACCTTAGCAGTTTTTAACGTATATCTTGGCTTCTAGTGGTTTGATTTTAGTCATTCTTTTTTTTTAAACAATTATTTTAAATAAATATATTAACACTAATTTTTTAAATAAATATGTTATTTGAGAGTAAATAGGGCCTTAACAGTTTTTAACGTATATTAGAAATACAGGACTGTTTTTGGAAATACAGGGCTGTTTTTGGAAATACAGGGCTGTTTTTGAAAATACAGGGCTGTTTTTAAAAATACAGGGCTGTTTTTTTAAATACAGGGCTGTTTTTAGAAATACAGGGCTGTTTTTGGAAATACAGGGCTGTTTTTTTAAATACAGGGCTGTTTTTAGAAATACAGGGCTGTTTTTGGAAATACAGGGCTGTTTTTAGAAATACAGGGCTGTTTTTTTAAATACAGGGCTGTTTTTAGAAATACAGGACTGTTTTTGGAAATACAGGGCTGTTTTTTTAAATACAGGGCTGTTTTTGGAAATACAGGGCTGTTTTTGGAAATACAGGGCTGTTTTTAGAAATACAGAACTGTTTTTGGAAATACAGGGTTGTTTTTCAAAATTAACTTCGTTTAGTAGTAAATGATACCATTCTTGATTGCATTGCTCGTAATCCTCGGCAACTTTACTTGGAGACAAAGGATTTACTTCGTTGATGTTTAGGAGTGTGTAGAAATCTGTATTAGATACAACAGACATTTTAGGATAGATTTAATGATTTTTAAGCTAAGCACAATGTTTCACTTTGAATGTCTACGACAGACTGACCAAGTCTCTCTGGACTTATCTAATATATGTATTTACAATTATGACGCGCAAAAGTCTAAACATGAACAGGTAATTAAATATGAACAGCAAAATAAACAGCTGAACAGCCCTGTATTTTGAAAATACAGCCCTGTTTTTTAAAATACGGCACTGTTTTTCTAAATACGGCACCGTTTTTTAAAATACGGCACCGTTTTTAAAACACGGCACCGTTTTAAGAAATACGGCACCGTTGTTTTAGAAATACGGCACCGTTTTTTAAAATACGGCACTGTATTTTAGAAAAACGGTGCCGTATTTGGAAAATACAGGGCTGTATTTTGAAACTACAGGGCCTACATTACCTGTTCATGTTTAGACTTTTGCGCGTCATAATTGTAGATATATATATTAGATAAGTCCAGAGAGACTTGGTCAGTCCCCGAGAGGTGTGGTGTGGTTGTGTGTTTTTAAATCACATCATACTTTGCCTCCTTGGTTCGTACTGTATCAATCAACCTGAAACCTGTCAAAACAAGAAACCTACTCTTGATGGGTTAATATACCATGCGGTTTTCGCTATTCGATAGGTATACTTGGTAATATTAGTGTCGTTGACAGCCTCGTATATAATTTGCATATCTACTTGTGATAATATTAATACCGCTGGCGGCCCTGTATAATTTACCTATATATCTCCTTGTATCACGGCAAATTACTGCTTTTTAAATAAAATCCCTGTTATTTGCCGTCTTTTAAATTATATCGCTGTTATTTCATTAATAAACAGTTTATTACAGTATAATTATTTAAAAGAAGACAAAATTACTGCTTTTTAAATAAGAACACTGTTATTTGTCGTCTTTTAAATTATATCGCTGTTATTTCATTATTAAACAGTGTATTACAGTATAATTATTTAAAAGACGGTAAAATTACTGCTTTTTAAATAAAATCACTGTTATTTGCCGTCTTTTAAATTATATCCCTGTTATTTTATTAATAAACATTGTATTACAGTATAATTATTTAAAAGACGGTAAAATTACTGCTTTTTAAATAAAATCACTGTTATTTGCCGTCTTTTAAATTATATCGCTGTTATTTCATTAATAAACAGTTTATTACAGTATAATTATTTAAAAGACGGCAAAATTACTGCTTTTAAATAAGAACACTGTTATTTGCCGTCTTTTAAATTATATCGCTGTTATTTTATTAATAAACAGTGTATTACAGTATAATTATTTAAAAGACGGCAAAATTACTGCTTTTTAAATAAAATCACTGTTATTTGCCGTTTTTTAAATTATATCGCTGTTATTTTATTAATAAACAGTGTATTACAGTATAATTATTTAAAAGACGGCAAAATTACTGCTTTTTAATGTTGTAAACTGCTTTAACCCGTAACCAGAACCGCCCTATGTAAACCCCGTTTTTATATTTCGCATGGACTAGCCTATGGGCAGTGTGGTTTTTACTGTTAATTATTTTAGACCCCTTTGTTTGGTAAATTATCAACATTTTTATCTCGATTTCTACCTGTCAGAATTTTATAATTTTTAGCCCTAAAGGTACCTTAAGCCTTTAGAAACACACTAAAATAGGTTTTAGATGAGTCTTAACTTCAGATTCAAAAATATTTACCGAGCGCCAAAATGTGTATTTCAGAATTTTATACTCTAAGACCTAATATTTGTGATTTTTTTTTCTAAGTTTGAAATTAATTTTCTCGATTTCTCTCAGTCGGAATTTTATAATTTTTAGGCCTAAAGTTACTTTATACCTTTAGAAACACATTAAAATAGGTTTTAGACGGGCCTTAACTTCAGATTCGAAAATATTTACCGAGCGCCAAAATGTGTATTTCAAAATTTTATACTCTAAGACCGAATATTTGTGATTTTTTTCTAAGTTTGAAGTCAAAATTCTCGATTTCTGTCAGTCAGAATTTTATAATTTTTAGACCTAAAGGTGCCTTAAGCCTTTAGAAACACATTAAAATAGGTTTTAGGCGAATCTTAACTTCAGATTCGAAAATATTTACCAAGCGCCAAAAAGTGTTATTCAGAATAATTTTACTCAACACCTAATATTGTATTATTACTGCTTTAGTTAAATTTTAGTTGTATTTTTCGCGGTATGTAGATAACCAATTTTTAGGTATTTTTTACTACATTTTTAATTTTTTATTCATAATAATGTAATTTTTATAGCGGTATTTATTTTTGGGTCATGTTACCTGTTTTTTATTTTTGAATTCGTGTTAGCTATCCTAAGAGACATTATTGCATTATGTATTATTTAATTTTTCGTAATATTTAAAAAATCAATTTTAATACGTTATTTGCTTTTTATTCGTAATATTGGATTTCTTGCGGTTGCATATTGTATATTAATTAGGATGATGTAATATGTACTTGTATAAGATTTACTTTTATTACATTAATTAGAATTCATTCAAATCCTGATCGTAGTTTTATATTTATGGTAATTTATGCGTGTCACTGTATACTAATGATACCGCCTCGTGTTTAACTTGAATCTTATACGCCTCAGCACGGCAGGACGGGTTGAGATCCTATGACGTCATCTTAGCAATTTCATAAGCGCACACGCACGCTGTAACGGACCTGTAGCTAAGCGGGTTACCTAACTTAAGCAGCCACGCTGCCTCGACGCTAGGTGGAGTACCTAACTTAGGCGCTAGGCCCCTGTAGCTAACTTCAGTTGGTGCGTCCCGGGTTGCCTAACTAGGGCGCTAGGCCCTGTAGCTAACTTCAGTTGGTGCGCCCCGGGTTGCCTAACTTGGGCTCTAGGTCCTGTAGCTAACTTCAGTCTTTACACGCAACGACCCCAAGAGATCTTTACACGCAACGACCCCAACCTCTACTAAACGTAAATTTCCTGTAAAAAAATATCCAATGGTTAGTGACCCCTGTTTACAGGTTTTAAAATTCTCTGTAACTGCAGTACTAATAACTACTTAATTTAACTATAAACACTAAAAGCTAAACATATATAAAAGTCCAATAAATTAAAAGCAAAAAAATAACACCAAAACCTCAAAAAAAATCTTCCAGTACGATTGTAAACAAAGAATTACGGGAAAAGATTACGTCACAAAATTTAGCGAATATAGGCTTGAATGGGATCGAGCGCTCCTTATTAAAAAGTTTATTTTCCTTGGTGTGTGTCATATTTTAATTGGTGGAGGTAAATCAACTGTTTCTCTCCCTTGTCCATTCTCTTTGAAAAATTACCAGGCCGAGTTTATAAGAATTTAAGTTTAGTATTAGTATTAGAATTAGTATTAGTATGAACCTAAAATAAATTTATCCATTTTTACGGCATTGTTTTGCTACATTTAAAAAAATTTAATTTAATAGGATTTTAAGGTCGTTTATTAAGACTAAAGAAATTAAATTAAATTTATAAACACTTCAATTTAAATGTATGTTCTTGAATCTTGTGACTTAGTGTACATTTACAACCAATTTTGAAATTTCAAATTAACATTTAAACTAAACAATTGGGTAAACTTCACTTATCAAATTTGGATTTGACAAGTAAAGTTTAAACAATTTAGTGTATTTCTTTTACCTTGTAGAACCGTTCTCTGAACTATCAATAGTGTCAAGAACAGCAGGCGGATTCTTAACCGCTGTCTCGAGACGTAACGTATCGAGTCGCTACCGAATAGTGATTCTTAATGAAACTCGATTCCGAGTCGATATTTCCGAGTTCCATAACTCAGACCCTATCCGTTATAAATAACTCTTTATCCTATTAATTATTGACGTAAAAACAGATGAAAAATAAGGCCGATAGGTTTCGAGGGGGATATCGAGAACTCGATACCGACCGATATCGAGAAGTTAAGAATCCGGGCCCTGTTCTTCAACACGAAAAATGTCAAAAAATTGTAAAAGGAACCCTTCTGAGGGGCTTTCCAGTGACGCAAATAGAGCGCTCCCGAGTAGCTCAGGAGCAGTTCGTTCTACTTTATGGCGTTCCAGTGACGGAAAGTGTTATGCACCTGAGCTACTCCGTTTTTCTTTCCTCTTGCCCCTCATGCACCAACCCCTCTTTGGTTTTTGTGCTTCAAACGTGTTTTTTTATGGTTAAGGATGGATTTTTAAAATTATTTATTTAAAAGAATTAGATATTAAAAGAGATTATTATTATAAAGCCAAGAAAGGTTAAAAACAACGAAATTTTAAAATTTCCTAAAGTATCTCTCTTTCCTTGTCTAAGGATGCGTTCCAGTGACTAACTTTTTAGAGCAGTTCAAGAGCTTCAAGCTCCTGGAGCGTGACGCACAAAAATTTTCGTCACTGGAAAGCAACCCTGGTGTCGGTCTGGGCGGTTCTGGAGCATAAAAGGAATACAGCAATTGTTTACATTAAAATAAGGTTTTTATTTATAAACCCGGCCCTACAGGTACGAATATTCTTAGAGTGGCTATGGCACCGTAACAGACCGTGAATCGGAGATACTAATTCAAGGGCTTTCTTCCTTTAGTCTATCGTTGAAGCACTCTTATCGGCGACTCTTGCCACATAAATAAATAATTAAAGAAGAGAATGAAATTCCGCGCTCTTTGTTTGAGATTTAACCACAAAACTCACAAAACGAAAACAATTTTATTTTCTTTAATATGACTTTTATTTGTTGACTTTATTTGGAAATTTTTGTTAATTCATATAATATCTAATATTTGTATAACCTACCGGAAAGAGAAATTAGAAATAACTGCATAAAATTTTTGTTGGATATAGTTTCGAAGAATACTTTACCTAATATAAAATGGAAGAAATTAAATCCTTGTCAATGAATACATCGCTTAAAAATGCTAGAATATTTGATGATGTAAGTATATTTTTACAAATTATCTAAATTACATATTACTTATGACAACAAAAGTTTGGTGGAGAGTAGGTTTCCCTAAAAATACATCATCAAAGTTGAAAATCGAAATAACCTCATTTTCATTAGGTACATTCCTTTCGATATTTCTTCTTTTTTTTTTCACAAAATTCTTGATATAACACTAAACTGGCACATAATATTTAATTTAGCAGCAAAAAACCTTTTAAAACCTTTTTGTTCAATAGAAGATTTACGCCTTTTTTATACTAAATCTAAAAGTTTCAATTAAATCTAGTCACCTGTAACTAGGGATGTCAAATTTTAAAAGAACATCGATGTAGCTAAATATTGTTTTGGCTAATATCGGATATTCAATATATCGAAGAGCAATGTATTGATATTTGAGACAGAGAAAAATATTGATAAATTATCTAATATTAATTTTTTTCTTAACAAAAAGTGGGTAAATAAATATGGCATAATAGTAAAAATGACCTTGATACTTTAGTTTTTTTTTAACTGTACAACATTTTTGACAGTTTTAAAAATTAAAATTTAAAATTTAATTAATTCTCTTTTAATTTTGAGTTATTTACCACAAATATCGATAATATTCAATATCGATGTATCAATATACCAAGAAGTTAAAGATCGATAAAGATTATCAATATTTAATTTCCGATATATCAATATTTCAAAATAATTGATATATCATCGTTGCCATCCCTACCTGTAACAGCTTAAAGTGTATGCAAATTTAGGTGTAAAAGATTTGCAATTTAATGAAAAAATGGTTTAAAATAATGAATAAATAAAATGTTTTTTAAAAACTGTTTATAAAATATTGTATGCAAATTGAGTGCGGGGACGGATCCAGGACTTCATCTCAGGGGAGGGGGAACAAATAAAAACTCTTATGGTACACAAACCGACATGTTAAAAAAAAATACAAACAAAAAGCTCAAAATAAACTAAGAACTAACAAAAAATTACCAAGTGTTTAAAAAAGTTGTACAATTGTGCATTTTCAAAAGTTCCAGGATTAAAATGTGTTCTGTAGGACTCACCTGGGGCACGCGCCCACCCCTCTGAATCCGCCCCTAATTAAGTGTTATATTAACAGTTTTGTGCAAAAAGAAGGGGGACTATAGTGAATATGAGAATAGTTTAATTTTTAACTTTGATGATGTATATCTCAAATGAGAAACTTTTCCGACTAAAAATGATGACCTTTTTATTTTTCTTAACTTTTTGATGTTCATTTGTTTCTTCTGTTATTCTCAAAAGATAGGAGATGAAAAAGTATGAAACTTTTATACATAATTGTTTTTACTATTCTTCTTGGTGATAGTAAAAAGTAGGTGGCAAAATATAAAAAAACCCTGTACATTGTGTCCCAGGATTGTTTTTACAGGACAAATGAAACAAACATTGAATTTTAAAATGGTATTTTGGAAAAACAGGTTGCATGGTCCAAAACAAGGAAATACAAAATTTTTACTTTAATTGGTAATATACAGGGCGAGTTATAACTAAAAATATGGAAAATATCAAGAATAGAATCTTTTATTTTTAAGAATAGATCACAATTGTATATGTATGTAAATGTTGTGGAAAGCCAATGAACAAAATTGTTTAGGGAAAACAAAAAAAAATTTTTAAATATAATTTAGCTATTACTTTTAAACGGTAAATTTATTACCGGGGATACACGGTCATGCAAAACTGTCACATCTGTCAAAAAAGCCAAAGCTCGCGCGCAAATTTGACAGTGTGCATTAAAAATTGCCACATCTGGCTTGGCATGCGACTCGATGTCAGAGTTTGATTTTTCGTGGCGCGCGTCGTGCATACTTATATATGTATGACACGTCAGTTAACGTTTCAGTTTAGGAACGTCGTTTATGGGGTTATATTGTTGGTTTTGAGTTAACAAAATGGCTCTTTTAGGGCCAGGACGATGTTTTGCAGGATTTTATAGATATGTACTAAGGTTATCCATGCTTTTGGAAAGTTAAAAGTATTGAATACATTGATAAAAATACAAACATCTTTTCGCTGAATTACGCTTATGTTCAACTTGATCACACCACCAGCTGCCAAAACTGACGCTGAACTGACATCTAAATCGTGTGGATCGAAAGCTTCATTTGACATTTGCTTTCATGCAAGTGCGTTTCAGGTTTGCATGACCGTGTATACCCCAGTATAGATTTGTAAATTATAAACAAAGAACATGGATAGGTAACTTTTTAATTGTGTAAGTAGCAAGTGAGGATTTTTGAAGCCAATTTAACAATATAATTAAATTTATGCATTCTTTGAGTTGTGTCACTTTTCTTCCAGATGAGCAATAATATAAGTTTCTAAAATTCTTTTTACATAGAATATATACCGGGTGACACAGGATGTTGTTACACCCCAATTTTTTGTAGTTTTTATGAGAGACTAATTCAAATTTCACACTATTACTATAGCATGAATTAACATTTTTTTCTTCAATATCATGACCTCAAAATCACTTCCGGTTTAACCGGAAGTACCATAAACTTTCTTATTTAAAATAGAAGAATCTTCTTTTTTCTATATTTGTATTCCGTATGAAATTTTCTTTTCACTTATTATATATCATAGAGGGTGTTTCTTTTCAAAATGGCGACCAAAGAAAAGTTTTAAAGTAAATCCAATACCGCCGTTATTTCTGCTTTGAATACATTTTTTGCCGCCAAGTAGGCTGTGGAATTTTTTTAAACATTTTAAATGGAAACACCCCATTTTATTTTATTTTTAACTTCTACACTAAAATCTCTTGCTAATGACGTATTACAACATATTGTATATTTTCAAGATAGCAGCTATAGATCATTTATTGACGACATCCGAATAATGGCATTCTTTAATAAATGATCTATGGCCGTCATCCCAAAAATAAACAATATGTTATTATATGTCAATAAAAAAAGATTTTAATGTAGAATTTAAAAATAAAATAAAATAAGGGTGTTTCCATTTAAACTATTTGTAAAATTTTAAAATTTCCTCTATTAATTATATTCAAAACTGAAATTACGAAATTCAATAAATTTATTAAATAAAATGAATTATATGAACATCTGTAAAAGTAAAATATGTCATTTTTTTATTTACACAACTTCCTTAGCAAAAAAATATATATGTTGGGTGGGCAAACGAGTATAAGTCAAAAATTGACAAATCGAGAAAAACGCGTTTGAACAATTTTAATACTGATAATTTTATAATAAATTCGTGTACTATTTAGTAGAAATACAGGTTTAGCGCGTTCAAAACGGTTTTATGATACATACTGTTTGGACCAATGGCTGAAGGAACTTAAAATACGGACAAAATTACTTTATACTCATTTTCAGTAAATTTTGACTTATACTCGTTTGCCCACGCACCATAGATATATTCAAAGCAGAAATAATGGCGGTACTTGATTTTATTTAAAACTCTTCTCTGGCCGCTATTTTAAAAAGAAATACCCTGTATAATTTGTCATTTAAAAGAGAATTTTATACAAAATACAAATTTAGAAAGAAAGTAGATACTTGTATTTTAAATAAGAAAGTATATGGTACTTCTGGTTAAACCGGAAGTGATTTTGAGGTCATGATAATGGCAAAAATGTTAATTTATGCTATAATAATACTGTAAAATTTTTATTATTGTTAACGATGATACGAAGAAAATACAAGAGAATACAAAGTTGCATCTTTTGTTGCTTAATTTGAAAAAAGTAAAAAAACTTTATAAAAGTTGATTGTGGTGCCCACTGAGATGCCACTGGCCCCATTTGTCTTAATCTAGTTAGAGCTTTATAAGGGCCTTATTACATTAAATAAGTGTACCGAATTTTATCCAGGTCGGTAAAAGGTTTTTAAGATATTTAAAAATACCCACTTTTTTTAACCAGTTTAACGCCCTGTGTCTCAGAAATAAAGCAAGTTCCGGCATATGTTTATAGGAACTTTTTTCATAAAAAGACATAGGAAATTACTCTCTTAAGTTTCGTACCATAGTTAGGAAACACCCTGAATTATGAGACACAGAATTTGACAAATCTCCCAGTATAAACAGACTACTGTGAATGTTCTATTGTAGTTTTGAGTCCAGATTTACTCCCTAAAATTTAACCTCATCTACATCATCATTTACGTCACCCACATCTCGCATTGAAAATAACACGATTTTTGTTTTGACTGTGTTGAGGGTAATTTATTGGCATTGAACCACTTCTAAACTTGTTATCTGCGCAGCCCTGGCGTCCTCAAGCGTAATCTCAATATAATAATACATTTGCTTTAGCAAAAATTGTTAAACTTTTTAGCTAAAATTATATTAGAACCACTCTACATTCAGCAAAAGGAGGCAACAAATGGAATACTGTTTTATTTGCAATTTCTCAGAAAATTTTATTCTTTAAAAAAGTTGGTCTCTGATCTCAAACTATATTAGCATTGGTCATTTTATATATTTTTAGCCCTGCATATCACCATTTGAAGTAAATATTTGTATTTCTTAGTTTTGGACCATGCAACCAGTTTTCCCAAAATGGCGTTTTAAAACTCAATTATGTTTAGTCCTTTATCCTCATGTAACACCTGTCCTGGGGCACACTCTATATTATTTACAGTAGCCAATTAACAACAAAGTATTTTTTCTTAAATTTTTCTTGAATCTTACTTAAGGCGTTTTTTCGTGTTAATATGGTTTAAAACATTTTAAATACATTTGAATACTTATCTCTTTCTAACTCTCATATTTATATTGTCATTTTGAATGCAGTTTAAACCACTCCATTGAATACGGTTAACACAAAAAAATTATATTAGTTCTCAGGGATAAACATAAAATCTACTTAGTTGGATATCCCATGCATTAAGAGGGCAACAAATGGAAAACTTTTTTATTTGCAATTTCTCAGGAAATTTTATTCTTCAGAAAAGTTGGTTCATGATCTTAAACTATATTAGCCTTTGTTAGTTTTAATAAAAATCCAAGGATATCTGAAAACTGCTTAAGAGTTAAGTACCCTTATTTTAAAAAGTTTAACAAAATGTTAAATAGAAAAGTTTATTGGAAATAAAACTTATGCCTAAAAATGTAAAAAATTTTGATACAGACAATAAACTTTGTTCTCTTTGCTTTGACGAAATGAGTATCAAAGCAAATTTATTTTATAATATCAGCCTAGATGAAATTATTGGATTAGAAGATGAAGGCAATGGAAAGAAATCATTTTTATCTGCACGAACTGCGACGATATTTATGGTAAGAGGCATCAAAAATAAATGGAGTCAACTATTATGTTATAATTTTTTCATTTAACTTGTCCGGAAGAAAAATTGCGAGTAACTGTGTTAGAAATAGCAATTAAATAAGTAGCTATAGGTTTGCGTGTATGTTATGTAGTAAGCAATATGGGATCAAAGAATATCAGTCTATCAAAAATATTTCAAATATCAATAGAAAGACCATTTTTCGTTGTCAATTCCAAAAAAATATTTACCTCTTTGATATTTCTTATCTAATAAAAGCTATTAGAAATATGTTATTAAAACATAATTTCTTGGCTAAAGATGTTCACGAAATATCATGGAAACATATAGTAGATTTTTATAATAACTAAAAAAAAGATACTCTTCGTGCTGCACCAAAATTAACTGATTCTCATATATGGCCTTCTAACTTCGAAAAGATTAAAGTAAAATTAGCAAGACAGGTTTTTAGTTTAACGGTACCTGCAGGATTAAAATTGTACATTAAATTTGGCGCACTCCCTAAAGAGGCTCTAGCAATAGCAGAAATGATCGATAAATTGTTTGACCTATTTAATTCATCACAACTAAGTAGCCCCAAAGAATTCCTCAGGGCGTTCAAATGACTTTCCTAAACGAGTGTTTCACTTTTTTGAGGCATGGATAAATCTGGTAAAGATGTAACAGGATGATTTTTTAAACGGTATTAAAATCACAATTAGCGGATTAAAGCAATTATGGGATTCAAATTTGTCAAACTCATCAAGTTTTGTTTTAACTAGGAGATTAAACCAGGACTGTTTCGACAATTTTATTGGTTCGTTACGCCAACAGAGTGGAAATTGTATTAATCCTTTGCCATTCAGTTCTGTAGGACCTTTAAAAACCAACTTGTTTAAAACTTTTTACTCGGGCACCAAAAATTGTGAAGGCAATTCAGATGCCATACTTCTCAAACTCGGAGAAAATGCAGATGCTGTTCCGATAGCGGATTCTGCACCTATATCATCCCAAATTGCATTACCGGCAGTTAGTTTTAAAATAGATAAAGTTTGCCAAAAACATGAATTATTTCAAAAAGATTTCCAACGATATATTTGCAGGTATCTCATTAAAAAGTGTTTAAATGTACACACTTGTACAATATGCGAAAGACATGGGGCAAATGTCGAAACATTCGATAACGAACATTTATTTTGTTACTATAAAGCTTATGACACTAACAGCAGAGTTTTTGCCAAGCTAATGACAACTCATAATGACTTTGTAGAATTTATATCAAACTTGGAAATATTTTTTCAATCTAATTTCAACCAAATCTTTATTAATTCAGGGATAATAGGTTAGTTTTTAGATTTAAGTAAACAGGTGGAATTCACACATCAATGTAAATATTTTACTTTATTGTATGTAGTTAAGCTTTATTATAGGTTGAGGCTATTTTATGCTATAAAATATATTAACAGAAATTTTAGAACAACTGCAAATAAAAACCAAACCATTATTTGGAAAAATCAATAAAAAAATGTAAAAACTGTTTGTGTTTATTTATCCTACAACTACCCTTATTTTCTCATGTACAATCGCATCCTAAAATATTCTCGAATTCTGAAACCCTGTATACCATCAACACTTTTAATTTATTCCAATAGACTATGAACGAATGAAATAACTTAAATCCGGACCTGGAAAATAAAAGGATGGAACGTGAGGTCACGGCAATTTAACACGCAAACTTTAAAGGCGGTATACGAGAGTTTATATTCTGTTCCTACTTATTCTGCGATATAGGTATGTTTGGTTCAATCTTAATATTTTGACTCGAGGAAAAAAATATGGGACCACCTTGCACACAAAAATGCAAGCTTAAATGTGGAGAAGAATATAAATAAAAAACAACGGCAAGCTATTTTTAAATCTTTTTGGAAGATGGAAGATCTACAACGACAAAGAGAATTCATAGCAAGTATTGGCCTCCTATTCAAAATTTGAATTACCTCCGTACCATACATATTTTTGTATTTTCGAGTTAATGCTTTTTTAAAGTAGCTATAACCTACTGATTTTTAAATAATTTTAAGTAAATAAAGGTCCTTGTGTAAAATTTAACCAAAATTAAAAATTATATTTTTATCTGGCCGCCAATAAGTTTCTTGCAAAGATATTTAACACTACCCTAGTAATTTAAAAATATTTTCTATATTAAACCAAATATCTTATTATAAATATTGTGCATGTGCATATGTGTCTCCCAAGGAAGATAAACTTTTTAATAAGGAGCGCTCAATTTTTAATATTTGTCCGAAAATTTAGGTTATGTTTGTCACCTTTTTGCCATAATATTTTTTTATCTGACAAAATAAACCAAAACTTGCATACCATAAAAAAAAAAATCACTAAAAAAAAACATAAAAAAATTGTTTCTTACCTTTAATAACGATTTAAACGTAAATTTCCTGTAAACAAATATCCAAAGGTCAGTGACCCCTATTTACAGGTTTTAAACAACAAAACAGTAAAAACTAAACATATATAAAATGTCCAATGACTAAAAAGCAAAAAAATAACACAAAAACTTCGAAAAAAACCTTCCAATACGATTGTAAACAAAGAATTACGGAAAATATTACTTCACAAAATTTAGCGAACATAGGCTTAAATGGGATCGAGCGCTCCTTATTAAAAAGTTTATTTTTCTTGTGTGTCTCCCATCTATCATACAAAAATTGTCATTATTTTTTAAACAAGTGTTCTATACTTTTAAGCAGTTTTAGTTTTTTTGCTCTACCCTGTATATCTATAGACCTTTAATAAAACTGGTAAACTACTAATATTGCCTGGGACCATGCACTAACTTTAATGAAGAATAAAATTTTATTACAAATTAAATATATAAACGTATTTCATTTGTTTCACACTTAATAGACCATACTGTATTATAATTTTAGGATGCTTGGCAGGAACAAAATGGTGAAGAGATCAGAAGACGCATAAAAGTTGAACCTGATACTGATGCTGATAATACAACAAAGGAGGCACAGACAACCAACATAAATATGATTAAAAAGAGGATATTAAAACTGAATTTAAAGAAGAATATCAAAAAGACAATGAAAATAATACCAACAGTGAAATTCTTAAAACACCTCCATTAACTTACAAAATTAAACCAGATCCTGATGGTGTGGAAGATGTTAACATTAAACCAGATCCCGATAGAAAGGTAGATGCTATGTTTGATGAATCGCCTTATAATAAAGAATTATTTAATAGTCTAAGAATTAAAGAAGAAACTCCTGTAAAAACAGAAGGGGAAGATTTAAGCAATGGTAAAAAAATACTTTAAAAAGTGCAAAAGGACAGTTTTAAGAAATATTCTCCCTACAAAAGCAATGAACATGAAGTTTCTGAAAAAGAATATCGGCTAAAAGTCGCCTAGGGCCCCGAGTGGATGATGGGGATGTTCCAAGGTAAAATACTTTTTAAAATGCACCGTTGACACAGGATGTTGTTTTCACCCAATTACAAATACCATAAACTTTCTTAGTTTAAATACAACTCTATTTTTCTGTTTTTGTAAGTATTCTCTGAAAAATTCTCTTTAAAATGATATGTTTTACAGTGTGTTTCTTTTAGAGTCCGACCAAACTTTTGGTTTTAGTTTCGGCCAATTTTGGCCAAAAATCAAGTTTCGGCTGTAGTTTCGGTTTCGGCCAAAATTGGCCAAAACCGAAACTGATTTCGGAGGTTGTCGTGCGCTCTCGCCTAACTTCGTTTCTCGCGGCAATGCACTAGCAAACCCTGGCGGCCATGTTCGGAAATTGTTTTGCGACGTTCGGATACCTCTGTAGCAACCTAACAACACAACTTAGTAAGTGTATTAGTTATCGCCCGACGCAAACATTCTTCAGATGTAAGTGTATTGTTGACGAAACAAAATAATTATACAGTATTTTCATGTCATGTCCCTCATTAATGAAGATTTATGGGAAAAACGTCCCAAATTTCAGTATTTTAAGGTATTTTATACTTGACCATGTGGTTTTCGGTTTCGGCCGAAACTAAAGCCGCGGCCCAGCATTCGGTTTCGGTTGGACTGTATTTTTTCTCAATATGGCGACCAGAAATTGCTTTTAAAGAAAATCAAATACCGCCAATATTTCTACTTTAAAATTTTATTTTTGCTCAGTAGGCTTGTGAAAATCAAAAAATGGCCAGCTTTGCTTTTACACGCAGTGATATAGGTATTCCATTTTCTTTAATAAATCAGTTACATTTTTGTTTTTTAATTTTACACTAAAATCCCTTTCTAATGACACCACACAACATGTATTGTTTATTTTTAAGATGGCGGCTACATATTATTTATTTATGACTTCCGTGATTAGGATGTCGTGAATAAATGGTGTGTGGTCGCTATTAAAAAAATGTTCAATATGTTGTGCTAAAAATGGATTTTAGTGTAAAATTAAAAAAATCTAATTTTCTTTCCTTAATTACAATAAAAACTCAAATTTCGAAATGTAAGTGATTTATTAGAGAAAATGGAATATATCAGTATCTGTGGCAGTAAAATATGTATTTTTAAAATTTTTTGAAAGCCTACTTAGCAAAAAAAAATCGAAAAAAAGTAAAATAGTATGGATATATCAGATATATCATAAAAAAACAAGTGGGCATAAATTTATGGTACTGCCGGTTAAACCAGAACTTGTTTTAAGGTGGTAATAATTCAAAATAATGTCAATTTATGCTTTTATCGTACTGTAAGGTTTTTAATAGTTTCTCTTAAAAACTAGAAAAAAAATGGGGTATTACAACATCATGTGTTACTAGGTGAAATATTTTTCATCATTCATATTTTCTTTTAGGTGAGGAAAGTAATAATTAAATTCCCTTTTTCCTTAAAATTGATTAAGTGGTGAATATTCTAAATACTACAGATTGTATTCTATAAATATAAATTGTGGTTAACCCCTAATCTCCATTATAGAAAACTTCTTTCTGCTTCCTAATATTTTTCATAGTTATCATAAAACAGTGTTATAATAACTATATTATTATGTTATACTTAAGATTTAAATAAATATTGAAAAAACTTTTTAATTGAAATGAGTAAATTGCTATTAGTTGTTAATGTTTTATTCTTCTTTTCTTACTTTTTTAAGACGTTAATTCTGGGTTTTTAACAAATGTTTAATTGTTATAAGATTTGTTTGTCATTCAAAAATAGTGTATCACACTAGTTAATACTTTATAGTAAAGTAAGTAAGTAAAGTACTATGTATTTAGTATTTTTTACTATCTCAAAAGCTAATGTAGTAAATTAAAACCTTGTTTACACCAGAATTTAATAACATCTTATCTTAAATTACATCCGATTAACTTACAAAAAATGTAAAATAGTTACCACTCTTTTTTTTTTTTGAGCACCAACAAATTTTAAATTATATCCGGAAAAGTCGGGTGTAAAGTTAACGTTGCCGGTTTGTTAACCAATCTCCAATCTTTCCCGCCTTCCGGTTTCTATTTTGTTGCTAACTCTTTACACTGTACAAAAAATTTCGTGATTAAACTTTAGCTGGAAAAATCGGATGTAAAGCTGGTATGACCTGTTTGTAAGTTAATTTTCCAATCTTTTCCGACTTTCGTTTCTATTTTTTAATGACTGTACACACTTAGATAAACGATTTATTGAGCAGCAACACATTTTTAGATTGAATTTTACGTCGAAAAGTCTTTAATCTTCCCCGACTTCTGTTTTCTATTTTGTTGCCGACTGTATACATTTAGATAAACTATTTCGTGAGCATCACCAAATTTTCTACTTAAATTATATCCGGAAATATCAGGTGTAAAGTTGGCGTGACCTGTTTGTATGTTAACCGATCTCCAAACTTCCCCCTTCCGGTTTGTATTTTGTTACTGGCACTATACACTGTGACAAACAATTTCGTGAGCAGCAACAAATTTTTAGATTGAATTTTACACCTCGAAAAATCGGGTGTTAAGCTATCGTGACCGGTTTGTAAGTTAACCAATCTCCAATCTTCCCAGACTTCCAGTTTCTATCTTGTTGCCGAGTTTTAATTTTTTTCTGCAACAACAAATCGACTCACCTGTATTCAATGTATTAAACCTTTTTAGCGTTTAAGCAACAAAATTGTTTATTTGGCAACTAAAAGCAACAAATTCTGGCGTTTTTTTTAATTTTTGCCGATTTGTCATTGCCAGTTTTCCGGACCTTGTTTTTGCATTACTTTTTAATTTATAGCTAATTGCCACACAATATTTGATTAAACTTAACGTTATTACATTAAAAACATGTATATTTTACACCGTTTTTCGTTTTTCTATTAAATTAAATAACTTTATTTTTAATCCCACCTGCAATTGAAAGTAACACTTTGCAAATTAATGGATAAAAGGTGTAAAATAAATCCCACCTACAGTAGCGTAGGCGGTCGCCTACGACCTCGCGCCTGGGTGTTCTCGCGGCTAGGAGGCCTTGCAGTTAAAGGTATGAAATGTGAGACATAGACATTGGTATGTTATAATTTTAAACAACATAAACCGTAGCAGTTTCATTGAAGTATAGAAAAGATGTAGGTTATTAAAGGTTCTTTTTTTTCTTTTGATCCCTCACTCTAATTTTTCAGGAAAGGGGCCTTCAGGTACATGTTTGCCTACGCCTGTACTGTATTTAAAGAAGGGGACCATTGTTTCTGGTCCTCAACATTTTTTTACCGTCTTCATTGACAAAAGAAGTCTTGCATAAACGACTTCGCCTACGCCCGTTATTGCTTACGCTACGCCACTGCCCACCTAAAACATTAATGTGAAAAAGGTGAGCCAAGTTCAATACTAAAATTATGCTTGGCTATGGGCTTCGCCGCCATAAGAATAGAGATCTAAATGAGTGCCAAGTTCTGTACAAAATCCCATATTATGAGATCTTTAAGTAGGTTATATTTGACCTGGCAAATTCTCATTACTTTAGTCATTTTATAAAGTTATTCAACTTATTTAAATATTTTTTAATATCTGATAAAAACTGGCCAAGTCAAATCTAACCTACTTAAAGATCTTATACAAATTTGGATTTTGTACAGAACTTGGCACCCATTTAAATCTCCATTCTTATAGCAGCAAAGCCCACAGCCAAGCATAATTTTAGTATTGAACTCTGTTCACCTTTTTCACATTTATGTTCTAATGGTGGGGTATCATTACTTTATGTAAAGAAAATAAATATAAAACAATAACATTACTACTAACCATTTCATTTCTTTCATGCCTTGTGTATTCAGTTTGTTTATTTGGGTGACAACAAATCAATAAAGATAATATTGTTTTGGTTGTCATTATAATATTGATAATTAAAATAGAAAATAAAAAAAATTCTGTTTTGTCCCGGGATCAAACTGTGGACCTTCCGCGTGTTTCGGCGGATGTGATAACCACTACACCATGAACTAACTTATCATATTAAATATTTATTTGTAATGGTTCAAACGCTACAATTAAAAAAACTTTTGTATGGGGATGCCACCTATTTTTTAACTTTTTTAAGTTTAGATTATTTCCTACCCTAACACAATTACCAAGCTAGATTCCAAACTTCATGTTTCTAACTTATCTGGAGGTGGGTTAGGTTTATTATCTATATGCCAGTGAGTCAGTCAGTGGAAAATTGACGACTTTTGGACCTTAATATTTTTATGACCGTTTGAGCTAACTTTATGAATTTGGGCTTCTAGTTAACTTTATGGGTATAAATTAACAAACGAAGTTTTATGTGTTTACGTTAAATAGGTTTTGAGTTACGGATGCATCAAAAGTGGCACCAAGTGGTTCGTGTAATATTACACGCGGCGCTGTAACCAGTTCCTTAAATTGAACTTGCCTTGACACGCTGCCGCGTGTCTTGATAGAAATTAATATTTTTAAAAGGTTTTAATTAAATATTGTGTTGCAATTTAGTTTTAAATCAAAAATTATGTGAAAAAAGAATATAGTAAAAATGGGGTTTGCTTTATGATGTATCTTTTGAGAACTAAACGTTTTCAAACAAAAATGAATTCACATTCATGATTTTAACCCCAAAGTTGTTTAAAATTGGCATTTCCGTAGCTTTCGAAATAACTACCAATACTATTTCATAAGAATAAACGAAGCTATTAAATTCTAGGTTCAAAAACATCGCCGACAGGATATTGAAGATGATCCGGTGGTGATAGCGAGAAGAGAGAAGCAGATTGAATACGGAAAAAATACAATTGGCTATGATAATTATAGACAACTGGTACCTAAGTAAGTAAAGTAAAATAATTTAATGTTTGAAATTTTAACAGTAATAATTAAATTTTAGGGAAGCCAGACAACTTGATGATCCCCAAACACCCAATAAATATAAAAAGTATTCTAGGAAAGGCTGGGATGGCCTAATAAGACAGTGGAGGATAAAACTGCACAAATATGACCCACCTACTGACTCATAAGCTAGAAAATACACATTTTCAGATTTATGTTAGTTTACGGTTTTACCTTATATTATAAAATTATAAATAAGTATTCAGTTTTATTTTAATTAAAAAAAATAAGGGATATACTTAAATTATGTTTTTTTAAATCTTGTAAAAAACGTTTTCTTTCATCATTTAGAACTATTTTTATATTATAAGGGTATTATTAATTATCATGTTTCTCTTTAGAGTAGTGGTGTGCATATTCAAAAGATTTCGATATTCGAATATTCGTATTCGAAAGATTTTAATATTCGAAAGATCTTTTGAAACATCTTTCAAAACATTTCATATTTCGATGCAAAAGATCTTTCGAAACATTTTATATTTTATTGCCAATAAGCTTTTATTCTGTCAAAATATCGATTGAAAGATTGTTGCTATTTGCGGCAACGAATTATTTCACGTCTTATTCCGAGTGTTTTTGAGTTTTGGCGCTATTTAACCATAAATATTACAGCTGATATTCTTTATTTGTTTGATTACTAATGGTTTGGGGAATGTTTTACGGGTTGTCTATATTAAACGCCTAGATATAAATATCATTCATCATTCATTCGGTATCTTTCGTATTTGTGTTCGGTGTTTACGAATATAAATTCATGACTGATCGTTCATGAAATATTTCACAACGAAATACGAATATTCGGAAGAAATATTCGAAACATTTTGAATATCTCGATATTCGAATATCATTCAGAAGATCATTTGAAAGGTTGCAACACTACTTTAGAGCTACATATAATTTTATTTATTAATTTATTTAAACAGCATACCAGAATACCTCATTACAAGTATATAAACCATTTACAACTACAAAATGATATGAATATAACATATATATTAAGGTAGGCGTCCACTAGAGACGGACGGACGGGCAATTTTTTCGACACAACAATCCTCTGCTGTCCGCTCCAATGCGACGCGCTTCTAATAGACACACTCTGCCTTGTTAACAAGACAGGCGCTATCGGCGCGACCCGTCTGTTCGTCCGTCTCTAGTAGACGCCTACCTTTACTTTTAATAACACAATTTGTAATTAGTATAGGTTTTATTACTTACCCATTATAACAACTCACAATAAATCAGTGACCTAATATTATTATGCTTACGAAACACATTAAGTAAGTTCCAAAAGGATCTATATTAGATTGAGCAATAAAATATGCAAGGGATCGTAAGATTGGAGCATGAAAACCATAGTTATTCCGATGAGATGGAACTAAGAATATTTGATTACTTCTATGTGACCTAGTACGAAATTTTAACTGAATTTGGCTAAAAAGAACAGGACATGTACCAATTAATTAGTTTGTGAATAAAACAAAAGTCACTAATCCTTCTAACCTTTATTAACGGAGGCAGGATAAGAATAGGGGATACTTCCACGACTCTATCTAGCATATTAAGTTTAAATGCAAAATACTTCTCAATATTTTTTAAACATTCTCTAATAGAATAAGAGCCCGTGAGCGGCAGACCTTCGTCATTTTGTAAAAGCTGAAATTTTGTCAGCGCATGCTCCCAACATAGCTAGAAGTGATGGGAGACTATGTTTGTCCCATAGTTGCTTTGGCTGGTACCAAGTACCAAAGGTTAATTAATTGAAACATAACTTTCATCATTTTGTAAAAGCTGATTTTTTTATATATGTTACTTGGGTACCTGTTGAAGATATTTTTTCAGTCGGTAGACAGTTCTGAGAGTTCCAACCCCTTGGCAGATAAACATTTTGTGGTGGCCCCATGGTCTGATGAAGTACAATATTTCTGCTATTTAGCAAGATATGACAGTCTTATTAAAGAGTTGTAGGGTTTCTAAATAGACATGTCCTAGAAATATACTGTGTAAAGGCTAGTTTTTACATCAATAATTATTGGCGCCACAACCATGCCAGTTTCTTGGCACCACTACTGGTGGCGCCAGTGGTGGTTTCCACACATTATTCATCAATGTGTGATTAACCAATTAAAAACGGTATTTACCAATGCGTTGTGTTGATGTTTAATTCATGTATTACACGTTAAAGTTGTCACCAATTGTTACCACGGATTAAACCATAGACGATCTCTATGTGATGGTATACGGATGTTATTTTGTAGTTCCATACAGTTCGTATACCTCTAAAAACATTTTATTTTATTTGTTAATAATTTGTTTGATGTATTTTTAATAACTTTTGACATTGTTAGGGAGATGCTGCTACAAAACAACACAAAAAGCAAAAACCCAGAGAGTACAACCACTTTGTGCTTCGCTGGCGCATAGATTATTGGCACGACTTTACTGGTGCCAGTTAATTTGTAATGTTTCCATTTGTAAATAAACTGGCGCCATTAATCCATGTACTATGGAAACTAGCTTTAAGGCTTACGCGACCATCTTCTGCTAAACTTATGTTTTTTGGACTATTCTGTCGTCGTCGTGGATTTTGATTCCTTGACGTTTTGCCAGTGCGATTGGTTGGCATCCTCAGAAGGTTCCTAGTAGGCTACTTGTGTACTACTGTACACAAATCCAGATTTAGGTTGAGAATTTTGTGTTGTTTTGTACAGGGGATAAACAACTCGAAAATGTGACAAAACTGCATTTATTTTTAATAATTCAGCAAAATGTCATAAAAAACAATTTTTTATAATTAAATAGAATTCAATATCTGAAATTTGACATAAAATAAACAAACATTTTTTAATACATGTTTAAAGCTGTTTTTACAGTCTAAAAGATTTCTTGCATGAAAGTTTTCTTGCTGCAATTTTTCGATTTGCAGTGTGCACTTTGCAGCAATTTTTAAAAAGAGAGTAATGCGCGTGCGCAGATCGAAAAATTGCAGCAAGAGAAAATTGCATGCAAGAAAACTTTTGAACTGTAAAAACAGCTTATGACCTTTTCTTGCGTATTTTACCTAGTTTTAATAATCGAAATAATTAATGTCAAAGTGACTCAAATATATACATTCAAATAGAAAAATGCAAAACTAGGTTAATTATGTAAAAAAGTTGTAAAACATTTTAAAAAATAATACTAAAAAAATAATGTTTATTTTATAGCAAATTTCAGATATTGAATCCTTATATTTAATTCGAAAAACATTTTTTTTTGACATTTTGTTGAATTATTAAAAGTAAAGGCGGTTTTGTCCTGGTCCATTTTCACATTTTTCTGTTTTTGGAGCCTCTGTACAAAAATTTCTCCTCGTGGAGCTTTTTTTTAAGAAGCAAAAGTTGTTGTCATACACATACATTCTTAAGCATTTAAATTTTTGGTTCATTTGTCCTATTGTAAAGTCCATGCGTGGACATACTGTATATCTCCGTTCTACAGTTATGTCCGAGAATAGGTACAAAAGGACAAATGAACCGAAATTTTTATAATTCTAAAACGGCACTCTGGGAAACCTGGTCGCAGGGTCCAAAACTAAAAATAAGGAATTTTACTCCAATTGGAATTTACCAGGGGAGTTAAAACTAAAAATATAAAAATTGCCCAAAAATAAACTACTTTTATTTCTAAAAATAGAACCAAATATACAAGTCAAAGTTTTAGAGAATTGAATTTTATGCCAAAATGTTTTTCGTTTTTTTTCAAATTACTTATTAATATTTAAATATTAGGCCAATTTTAAAAGAAAATTGACAAAAGCATTTGTTTAATTTAACTTTTTAACTAAAAAGTTTGATATAAATTTAAAAAAAAAACCTTTATTTATACATTTTTGTTAAGTTTCAATGAATAATTGAAAAAAAAACAAAAATCTTTAAGCTTTATTTTAAATGTTGTCATAAAATTCAATTCTCTACAACATTTACTTGTATACTTTGTTTTATTTTTAAAAATAAAAGTATTTACTCTTGGCACTTTTTATATTTTTAGTTATAACTCTTCTTGTATATTACCAATTGCAGTAAAATTTTGGATTTCTTAGTTTTGGACCATGCAAGCTGTTTTAAAAATATTGTTCCAAATTCAAATTTTTTGGACCCTTTGTCCTCTTATAACAACTTCCTAAGCGACCCTGTTTATTTCTGGTATTCTAAAATATATATATATAAACCAACATTTTGCAACTTTAAGTGGTAGTTCATTAGTAGTTACTGACTAGTTATAAAAGAATGTTTGGTTTGCTACAAAATGTTGGATTCGTTTTTAACTACTCGAAACAGTTTCGTTCGCGTTCGTCAGCATAAAGTAGAAGTAGAAGGGGTTTTTAATAAATCGAATAAACAGTATTGGAGCCCAATGACCCTCTTAATTAATAGGTAATAAATTAAAGCAATTTTATTTATATGACGGGTCTAAGTAACACGTCCTAATGAAAAAGAGAAGGTACTATTTCCAGGGTTCCATTGCCATCTTTTTTTATCTTTGCACAATCCAGGTAAAAGCTTAAATACCAACTTATCGTGGGCGTCATAAGCAAGGTAAGAAAATGTTTGTTAATATACAGGACTTAAAAACTTGAGGGAAAAGGAAAGACCTCCGCTGGCCGTAGGTTCCACATTCTAGAAACTTGATGGGTAAAGGAACGAACAAAGTGGGGAGTTTGGGGCCTATCCAGTTGGACCGTATAGGGATGCATACGTCCGGCACCAGGAGTTTCCCTGTTTGGAGTTGCAAGTTGAGGGACTATACTGGATAATTCGTCAAAGCAAAAGCCGTAAAAGTATCTATAAAAGAGCGATAGATCTCCCACATATATACATACAGCTCGACGGTGGGGTAGAGAAGGAAGTCTTTTGAGTAAGCGAAGGATCATTAATGAGACGAACAGCTTTCCTTTGAATGGCACCAGAAATGCTGTGGGTTGTGGGAGGCGCCATTCCCCAGACATGGAGACAATATTCCAGGAAGGGTCGAATCTGGGATAAATACAAAGTGTATAAATTGGAAGGGGAAAATACTTTTGGCTCGGAAAAGAAACCCAAGCTTTTTGGAGCCGCCGTGGCTATGGATACAATGTGTTTATGCCAGTTAAGGTTATTCTCAAATGTGATCTCCACAAGGTTGAAAGTGTCCTTGCTCTGCAAAACCTGGCCACTCATAAGCAAAGGGTAAGTATTTGATAATTTTTTCCGCAACAAGGAACATGATTTTGTTTTGGATGCATTAAATTGAACGAGATTTTTGGCGCCCCAATCCAATATCAAATTGAGGTCCTGTGAAAGAGATATCTGCATCGCTCTGCGTTTGCTTTCCAAGTCGGGTTGAGAGATTGGTTTAAGAAACTAAAAACTGGAGTAAAGGGTACTTTCGTCAGCAAAACTATAAATGGGACTGGTTGTGAAAGAAAGAAGGTCGTTGATGTGGAGATGAAACAAAGTTAGTGCCAGTACTGAGCACTGAGGCACTTCAGCATTAATTTCGTGAATGAGTGGCCATCAACAATGACTGATATACGTCGATTTGAAAGATAACTGGAGAGCCATGCGGAGCAGAGTTTAATTAGAAGACCGTAAGAGGGAAGTTTATTGAGAAGCGCGTCATGCCAGACCTGGTCTAAAGCTTTAGATTTATCAAGAGCAACGATCTTGGACTCACCTATGAACTCAAGAGCCTTGTTCCAGTTGTGTCATGCGAAGGAAGGAAGATCTGCTGTAGATCTCTTGTGACAAAACCTATACTGCCTGTCATGTAAAATTTTATGTTTTTCTAAATACTTAAGAATTTGCAAGCTAATGAATTTCTCCCATTACTTTACAAAGCACTGACAGGAGTGAAACAGGTCTATACACTGAAAAAGAACAGTTAATTAAACTACCTTTCAGTTGCTTCGTTAATAACCATTCTTTTATTTTTAGGTAACATAGCTATTTTTTTAATAATGATATTAGATTGATCTTTCGGGAACTATTAAATTTGTCTTTCTGAAATCAAGGTATTACTGTTAATAAATTTCTGCATAACACTAACTAGTTGGTTTAGTTACAATCCATTTACGTGTTAATAAAATCTTATCAGATTTACTATTATGTTGCGGTTTAATTGTGGTAATTAAGTTTATTATTTGTGTTTATTAAATGCATCAAATAAAGTTTCCATTAATAAAGGCAGAAAAAGACTATTTGATATTCAGGTATTACAAGTGGACGCTTTAATAATCACAACTAAAGTCATTTACCTTGATATAAATCGTTAAAAATCGATATACTTCGGTAGCGCTCGTCAACGGAAAGTCTTCCAAAAGAGACGCAACGTTCTTGTTGGTATTTCAGTTTTGTGCTTCGTGTGGTTTGGATAAGGTAGGTTTTTTTGGCGTATTATTTTTACGGACGCCATTTGACTGATTCCAAAATGGCGCGGGTAAAATTCTTAATTTATTTAAAAACCAAATATTTTATTTCGTTTTTCTATGTTGTTTGTTTTAGCGTTATGCAGTTTTATAATGGCCTACAAACGTACTTTACAGGAATGGGGCTTTAAACAAAGTGTTATAGAAGCTTTTAAAGGTAACCATTAAAAAGATTTGCAACTTTTTAATTAATATTGGTAATTATTTATTCTTTTATTTTTGCGATTTAAAAAAAATACTCACTTGTTCTAGAGGTAGTTACATAACATAAACCCTTCGGGGGAGCAAGAAAATATCGTTTTTATTTATTTATGAATCAACAAACTTTCGGGACCGCGAAGTGAATTGTGTGCTGGGCGGGGTAAGTCCATGGTAAAAAACGATGTAAAGTGAATATCCAGAAATTAAAGTGGGTTCATTACGTTTTGCGGACACAAATATTTAAAATTTTAAATGTTCAGTCATAAATGGCAATTTTTAAACAGTTATATTTTTGCAAAACGTGAATATTTCGCTTTTTATATGTGCTATTTAGAATGCCTATTTTATAATGAAATTTCAGAAACTGCTCAAATTTTGTCAAGCAAAACGTAATAAACCCACTTTAATTTCTAGACATTCACTTTACCATGGTTTTACCCCGCCCAGCCACGGAAGAGGAAAGGGTTCGCCCAGCAACCCAATACACTCCGCGGTCCCGAAAGTTTGATGATTCATAAATAAATAAAATAACGATATTTTCTTGCTCTCCCGAAGAATTTATGTTAGTAACTGCATCTAGAACAAGTGAGTTAATTTTTTTTAAATCGCAAAAATAAAAGAATAAAGAATTACCATTATTAATGAGGAAGTTGCAAATCCTTTTTAATGCTTACCTTTAAAAGCTTTTATAGCACTGTGATTAAAACCCCATTCCGTTAAAGTACGTTTGTAGGCCATTATTAAACTGCACAACGCTAAAACAAACCACAAACATAGAAAAACAGTGCCGTATTATCAATTAGGCTGACTAGGCTACAGCCTAGGGCGCCATGAAAAATAGGCGCCAGACAGGGAAGTAATAGGCGCTAGACAGGGAGTTTTTAATAAATTAGGTTGTGTGGGGGATTATAACAAATTTCTCTGGGAATAAGGTGCTTTGAAATTAATGAAATAGGCGCGAAAAGAAGGAGGGAATGACCTTTTTTTTTTTTTGCTCCACATTTTTTTTTCGTGCAACATAGGCGCTCTGGGAATTTTAGCCTAGGGCGCCTCATACAGTTAATACGACCCTGTAGAAAAACGGAATAAAATATTTGGTTTTTAAAAAATAATATTTTTACTCGTTTATCAGTCAAATGGCGTTGGTAAAAATAATAAGCCAAGAAAAATCTACCTCATCCACTTATCACTTATCACATACCTATACATACAAATTTATAGATTCTAATTCCTAATACTTCTCCATATACTCCATTGACCATATATATTTTATAAATTTGCTACAGGAACTAGAGCTTATTTGCTGAAGCAACTAAAGCCCATATACTACAATAACTAAGGCTTATACAGGGTGTCCCGAAAGGTAAGGTCAAAAATGGTAGTAGTGATAGAGTGAGCCAAAATAATGTTAGTACTTCATATAAAAAAAGTTCTATCGCGCTTTCTTAGGGAGTTATTGACGTTTAAAGGTAGAATAAAAAAATGTATTTTATTTATAACTTTCAAACGGTTGCCTCAATAATAATTATATTTGGGCATTTAAATAAACTCATACCAGTGTTTTTTTCCATAGGCAAATGATAGCGCAGCAATTCATAATTATACAGGGTCAGACGAATTTTTTCGTTTATTATATTCATATTTTACAGAGATGAAAAATTTGACGTTTTGGTTTGACCGTTTAATTCCTTTATCATTTTGGTACAAAAAGGTATACCTTATGTAAATCGATATCTTGGACCATTCTTCAAAAAATCACATTATAAAAACCAGACATACCCCTATTTTGTATATAACAAAAAAATCCATTTTTTGAGGAAAATATTAAAATGTTGTTTAAAGTAATTAAAAATGGTGTTTATAAGCCTTTAAAACTTTATAACACAAATAAAGACTGTTTTTTAAAAATTTTACTATATTTTAATAATTTTCTCAAAAAATGATTTTTTATTACATACAAAATGGATTTAAAATGCGTTTTTATGAAAAACGGTCCAAGGTATCAATTTAAATAAAGTATACCTTTTTCGTACAAAAATGATAAAGAAATTATACGGTCAAACCAAAATGTAATTTTGTTTCCTCTGTAAGAAATGCATTAAATAAACGAAAAAATTTGTCTCACCCTGTATAATTATGACTTACGGCGCATCATTTGCCTATGGAAAAAGCATTGGTACGAGTTAATTTAAATGCCTAAATATCATTCTTATTGTGGCAACCGTTCAAAAGTTATTAATGAAATACATTTTTTTATATTCTAACTTTAAACCTCAATAACTCCCTAAGGAAGCGCGATAGAACTTCTTTTTTTATATGAAGTACTAACATTATTTTGGCTCACTCTACCACCCCTATCATTTTTGACCTCACCTTTCCGGACATCCTGTATATTCCAGCAAGCTACATTTTTTGCTACTTTAATTAAAGCTTAGGTATTACCCTAAGTCCTGAAAATTATAACCATACAAAAGCTCTTTAGTTAAGTCCATTAACATTACAATATTGATCATAATGTTGATATAGTAATACTGATAATAAGATTGAATATCAGTCACAACTAAGTCCCTTGAGCAGTAAAAAGTAAATGACTTAATTACCATAATGTCATGGACTAACAGCGGTAACTAGACGACTTTAATAACCACACTATTGATGCCAATTAATGGTTGCTAACATATAAGATGTTTTTCGGTTAATAAACCGACTTAGTTATAGTAACTAATTTGGAAGTAGAAAGTCAACTTTAATTATGGCATTAACTGATCTTATCTGTCCCCTGTTTAACTGAGATAATTTAGTTATGATTATTAAAACTTTAATTATGGTCGCTATTTCTCTCAGTGAGTTGGATGAAAGAGATTTAGATCCTTTTTTGGAGAAAGGTTGGACACGTGCAGCCTTCCAGCTGTCCGGAAAAATACCCCTGTCATAAGAAATTTGAAAGAACCAGGTTAAAATAGGTTCAAGTTCAGAAAAACATTTTTAAAACGATTGCTGATATGCCATCCCGCACAGACGATTTCTTGGTGTTAAGAGAAGAAAGGATACGCCTAATGTTTTTACCTTCAAAATAATCTTGGCCATTTTATAAGGAACTGGTGGAATAGTCAGAATTGGATGATTTTCAGGTGAGTGAATAATCCCATCTTCCAAAGTTAGTGGTGAAAAAGAACTGGTACAGAAATTTCTACTGATATTTTTGGCAAAGGACCAGAAGGATTTGCTGCCATTTGAGCAAGAAAGTACTTTTTTTATACGATTATTAAGGTAGTCTTTGGCTTTTGAGACGGTTTAATGTTAGTGGTTTCTTGCTTCAATGCTAGCTTGTCGATTTTCTGGACTAGGATTCTGTAGAAACTTTTTGTGAATTTGAATTTTTTAAAGTCTAGCTTTGTCACATATTTTAGTACACCAAGGATTATGATTAGAAGGTTTAGTGGTTTTCTGGGGGTGAGGTACATAGGTTTCAATGCGCAATAAAATTGACTCGGTCAGTTGCTTACCGATTTCGGGAGGCTCGTGAGAAGAAAAGCAGATGCTGTCCCACGGGTACGTGACGAAGAAGTCTCTGAGGCCAAGCCAGTCGGCTGAGTTGTAGTGCCATACGATGCTTGGTAGCATGCATTCATTTACCTCAGGATGTGCAGAGTAAGATAAGATTTTACTTAATTGCATACATTAAAATAATTTAATTGATTTTTGGTAAATAAAATTAGAACGTGCTATTAAAACATGGTCCAAAAGGTCTTACGGTAAAACATAAACCAAAAACATTGTTTACTAAATCGGATTATTATTTACCCTTATTTGTGTT